>JASDQU010107987.1:80729-106165 GCA_032191745.1 Picea mariana | reverse complement strand
ATTTACAAGCTGCAAGTTTTAATCGAAAATTACAAAAATCGATGTGAAAAATGATTGCTTCTAGGAAGCAAATAAAGAAAGCACATAAAAATATTTATTTTTTTTCTTTCATAAATTTAAAGAATCTTGCAAAAAAAGTTAATGAAACATGAACATGTGGATAGTCAAAGCTAAACCATACATTCTAGTTTCAATGATATGTAAATAACAGAAAAATACAAAGAAGCTATCATGTTAGTGAATTAGTGAGGTGTATCCAAGCATCTGCATGAGTGGTGAACATCCAACTACCATGTCCAAGAGAGAAATCTGCAATGAACCTTATGACTATTCTAAATAAATTCAGAACATGTATTGGCAGCTTAGGTTTTAATTATAGAAAAGGAAACAAAAACATAAACTTGTGATCTCATAATTATACATGATTACAGCAAGATAAATCTGGAAGAAATCTATTCATTTTATCATTCAATTTAAAACTCAAAAATAAATCTCATTATTTAAATCGAAAATATAATCACAACATTTGTATTTTGATAAAACAAATGATAGATGGTATTTATAATATAAACCTCCTACACATCACAGATCATTTAATCTAAAGATATCAGACCTGCACATGTAACATGATTAAAAAAAACATAAATAACAACATTATAAACAAAAGGCTAAATACAAAATGTATATATGTCATTCTATTAAGTTTTTGGAATCACTTGTCCATTCTGTAGTCCTAGAAGAAATTTTTTGGATAATAGACTTTAAAGATTGGAAAAATTAATACATAAATGATAATAATTAACCATGTATTGATAAAAAAGACTAAAGCTATTTAAATCAATGCATAATCAATTATTCAAAGAATATGAATATATTATAATGAAAATAAAACCATTTTACTTAGAGGACAAAAGCCATTAAGAAACTTGGAATTTCATATTCTTCTTTGAAAATACTTGTCCATTCTCCCAAAGATTTCTGCCTTTCATTACTTCATTTGAAAAGAAATAAAAAGTTTACAAAATATATAATATACAAAAGAAAAAGGATAAAAATCCTCCTCTCCAATTCTTGGATCACATGGCTCTATACTTTCTCATATATTTATACAATGAATGAACAGTCTGGGCATCACTATTAATTTTCACCACCTGAAATTTGTCTAGTACAAATACATCCATATCTCTCAAAGAGTGCATTTTTTTAGGAAACTCTCTATGTAGAAGGTAAATGGGTCCATTTTGGTTCTGGGTTTTCAACCGTTTCTTCAAATTCTTCACGGTTTGGCAGAAATCAGTTCTGCAAAATCGTCTGTCTAATCTTGATGCCTTTCCAAATTTTATCTGTTCTTGCTCATAAAATTATTGTAGTAATCCAAAATTATTTTGGGATCAATCATCTTGAATGTATTTGGATAATAAAATCAAGCCATGATCATATCCATATCAAATATTTGATAATAGAAACCTGTGAAACAAAATAAACCTAAACTAATAACCTAAAAATTGTGAGTAAAACAAAATCTAGAAAAATAAAAAATGAAATTGAACTAACTATATCTTATAAACAAACATTGTTTATAATTTGTTTTCAAATATGATATTAAAATTCTAGAAGCTTCAAGTTAATAGAGAAGAGAAAAATATTAATTTTGATTTTTTACAAATGATAGATAATTATTTTATTATTATTATTTTGAAATGAGATGCAAAATGAAAAAAAGAATTTAATTAATTAATATCACCAAATGATTTCATGAAAATGAGAAACCAACCAAGATATTATTTGATGAAGTATTGAACACATTATTCAAAATAGTCAAACTTGCTAATGAGCAAAAAAAATAACACATAATCATAATTTAAACGAAAGTAAACAGTTGAGAAAAATTAACGTTTTTGTTTAAATTGAGATTTCTATGCTCGTTTCTAAATTTTAACATATACTCTTGTAATAAATGTCTCATACTATAGTGAATGTCTTAAGTTTGTCTCAAAGCAAGCCAAGGTATGGAACTATTTGAAAAGGTTGATTTTGTAGCTCATTATAATTATCAAGATTCTAATGGGGGGCCTTTAAATTTTGTAAAAATTTAGGGGGAGTTGTTGGGGCCCAACAAATGGTGACTCACTGGGTGAAAAAATTATCTCTGATCTGGTAAGATTTCATTTCAAGAAGAAAATAATAAGATTGATAAAAGGATTTAAGCTCCTTGAAATAAATTCACTCTGAGACCATATAGTATTAGGATAAGCTCAATGTTATAACCAGACAATAGAATTTTCTTTGCAGGAGATTATGAGTCACGATGTTTATAAAAGAACTTCAATACTATTGACAGAGCCACTGCTACTAGTAGGTGTCCATAGCCTCGAAAGGGATGTCATTTAACCCACTCAAATGCTTTAATCCCATCCAATAATTGTATCCACATGATGTATACTTCCATAAAAGTTAATTTAAAAACATATACCTGCTACCTCTTGACCCAACATTGCTTCGTTGACAGTAGGTCTATTCAGTACCCTGACGAAGTTGTCTTGGTATCATGTGTGCATTTACCTGCTACCAGCGAGCCTGTTCAGTACCTCGACGAGTTTACACACACTTCCCACACATAAGTTCTTTCAACCCTCTTATGCCACTTTTAAATAGTAATACAATTATAGATTCATTGACGACAAAGAGAGTGGGGTGATACTGTAGGTTAATTGCAATACAGGTGAATAGTTGATCAAGTTATTATTTGCTTTCAAAACTGGAAGCTTTATCATGGTTTATAGATTTTAGATTTCCTTTAAGAAATCATCTAAAGAATGGGGAAGCACTTAAATGTGATTCCTTAAGAATATGGACGGCGTAAGAAGTTTAAAGATCATTGTAATTCTCAAAGATTTAAACCATATCTCTGGTGTAATACTCTAGCAAAGACAATTTGAGGACAAAGTGAAAGTGACAATTGACTTAAAAATCAATTGTCTGAGCTATATCTTAATATCAGGACCTCTTTGAACTATTTCAATTTGCTTGAAAAACACAAGTCTTAAAATAAATGCTTCCTTCGACAATAACTCTTTGATTAGAAATATATTGATTTAAAAAGACAGATAAGAAAGAAACTCATTCAAAGCAATCAAAGAAAACAAAAAAAAAAACACAACAAACCAAATAAAATTTTATTAATGGGATTCAAAATCAGAAGTACACAAAATCAAAATAGCAAAAGAAAATTTTTCAAGAAACGATTTTGGCCAAAGATAAACTTGAGCTTTTGGATCCACTAGCATCTCACTGTAAAATAAAGAAGAACTAAATCATATAAAATATCATGTGCGAGCAAGTTCTTTTCTTAATATAGTGATGCATGAGATGCTACTTTGACCAAGCATTATTATTCAAAATAAAATAGACCAAAAGAAAATAGAAAAATCCTTATTAAGATGAGTGCAGTCCTACTCATGGCACCTTGGGTTAGGGTTGAATTGATAATTCAAATTTACTTATCTCTTTACTTTCCATTTAAAATTTTCATGATGATACTGCGTTTTTGAAAAGAAATATTGAACGAAAACCAGAGAGAACAAGATTTAAAGTGGACTTCCCTGACAACATTCATATTATGGTTCTCTTGGTGTGCCCGCTTGTGTTCATAACTACATTATTACAAAGAGAAAAACTGAGAAATAAAACTAAAAGAAAACCTACTCCTAAACCTACTCTAACTACTAAACAAATAAAAAATACTAAGTGAAGTCATGCTTCCAATGTAGCCATCGTAGTAACTCCAATCCTGCAATGGAAACAAGATCAAATATTACTAACAAGAATGGTAGTATATCAAAAAATAACAAAAATATATCATACTTACCTTTATCATCATCATTTAAAAACAAAGCAAGCATGACCTTACCATTCCCTTGAAAATTCTTTTTGTATGAATCCTCCAGCCATTCTACAATTTTATCATTATATGGGTCACAAAAATATGAAAAAATGAGATTATGAAGCTTGTGAGAGTTATCGGGACCTGACATAACCATCGACCTAGACTGAAGTGCCCCATCTTCCCGACAATTCTCCAAGTGTTCATCAATTTCTTCACATGGAGGATCTAAAAAAATCATGTAATGCTTACTTCCTAGATATTTAGGTAGAAACAAAGAAAGCACAACTTTATCTTTATTATGAAGATTTTTTAGATACGAATCTTCAAGCCATTCTAAGATCCTGTCATAAACATTAGGATGCAAACTATGAATTTGATGAAATGGATATATCAATGGGGAATACATCATAAGAGGATTCATGACATCAGTTAGATTATTGATTTGAACGCTTCCTTTGATGATATTGATCGTTTCAAAATGTGAAGCATAAACATTAAAATTTTAACTAATCAAAGAACAAATATGCAATGTAGAATATTTGATCTCCATAAAGATGAGTGCATTTTCTTTTTCAACAATAAATCGTGTAAAATCATCTTGCAACATGTCATTTTTCCATGTGAGTGACGAAAGTGAAAGAGCATCAAATCCAACTTCATAGATGTTATGTTTGAAATTAATTTCACTAAATTTTGGCATATCGAAAAGATTTGATTGTGATGGCAAAGAGTAAGATATTGTGAGTAAAGTATCAAGTCCACCAGAATTTAAGAAGAGATGGAGATAAAAAGAGTAAAAGGAATCAGAAATAAGCACATGAAAAGAATATCTTGAGATGTGATATTTAACAATGGTATTCTCAAGACATTCCTCTTCATTTTCCTTAAAACTTTCACTCTATTTTGGTGATAAATTCTTCAACATAATATGATCATCTAAATTTGCCTCCTGTATGATAGATAATTCAAAACTTTCATGGAAAAAATCTGATCTTTCATGTTGATAAGGCACGATTTGTAGATGAGGGTTTAAGGTTTCTTATTCCAATTGCAGATCTACATCTCTAATCAGTTTGATTGGAATGTTAGAATGCTTAAGATCATTTTCATCACTTAAGTCTTCTCAATAACCGAATTTAAATACTGATTCAAGCTAGAGTTAGGAGAACGAGGACATTCACCCTGACCCAACATCGAATCTTCTTCCACGATGGTCGAGGACTGAAAATAAAATGATTTAGAGGAAAAACCAATTTGATTTTCAGTAAGAACATTTTCAATGGATTCTACCTCCCTTGCTTGTTCAACATTTTTAGAAGGATCCCTCTCATCCCTTGAACACAATTCTTCTTACAATTGAGTGATAGTATTTGTAGTTTCTTCATCATTTGCGATCGAATATGACTGGATGCAAGCATCATAGAGGAGATTTAATACAAATGACATGTCATCAAGATTAAATTTACAAAGAACATGATGGATTCTTGTCGAAAAGCCTTTTGAAGATGAATCACCATTGATTAGCAAAGTCTGAAATTCTTCACATAATTGATTGTAATCATAGATTTCAAAAGCATCTAAAAATTCATCTACAAACTGAAACCAATAAAAAATGTGATATGTTGCAAAAGACTCAAACCAATGTTTAATCCAACCCATGAAAGTAAAAGCAAAGAATCTGCACAAAACCCTTAAATAAGAAACATCATGCTTGATGCATTTACACCAGAACTTGTTAATATGGTCTTTTGCAAATACATTCCCCCCACCATCAAAGGTGAGTTTGGACAAGAGAGAGACTGTATTGCTGGGAATATCAGGTAATGAAAAGTGGAAATCATGTTCCAACACAATGATTTGGGGAGCCATAAGAACTTAATTAAATTCGAAAAAAAAGGACTCCTATAAGGCCAGCTTGTCAGTCTAGCCCTCCTTCTAGCGCTATTTGTTGCCGGGGGAAACTTACCATCCATCAATTGGAAGAGCGAGTCTGGTTCGGGGTTGTCTAAATAACCCAAGCCGTTTGGTGTAACTCATTCGGACGGGTTTAATGGATCTGTTAGCCAATCTAAGAATCCTAAAAGAAACGAATAAAAGAGAGAAATAACTAACTAATTACTAAACTCTCTCTCTCTCTCTCTCTATATATATATATATATATATATGTGTGTGTGTGTGTGTGTGTGTGTGTGTGTGTGTGTGTGTGCGCGTGCGCGTGCGTGTGTGTGTGTGTGTGTACATATGCTCTAATGTAACTGTAGTTGTTGTATTTAAGCAGAAGATATACAATTCATTTTATTTACATGATTTACAAGCTGCAAGTTTTAATCGAAAATTATGAAAATCGATGTGAAAAATGATTGCTTCTAGGAAGCAGATAAAGAAAGCACATAAAAATATTTATTGATTTTCTTTTATAAATTTAAAGAATCTTGCAAAAAAAGTTAATGAAACATGAACATGTGGATAGTCAAAGCTAAACCATACATTATAGTTTCAATGATATGTAAATGACAGAAAAATACAAAGAAACTATCATGTCAGTGAGTTAGTGGAGGTGTATCCAAGCATCTGCATGAGTGCTGAGCATCCAACTGCCATGTCCAAGAGAGAAATCTGCAATGAACCTTATGAATGTTCTAAATAAATTCAGAACATGTATTGGCAGCTTAGGTTTTAATGACAGAAAAGGAAACAAAAACATAAACCTGTGATCTCATAATTATACATGATTAGCGCAAGATAAATCTGGAAGCAATCTATTCATTTTATCATTCAATTTAAAATTCAAAGATAAATCCCATTATTTAAATCGAAGATATAATCACAACATTTGTATTTTGATGAACAAAATGATAGATGGTATTTATAATATAAACCTCCTACACATCACAGATCATTTAATCTAAAGATATCAGACCTGCACATGTAACAGGATTAAAAAAAACATAAATAACAACATTATAAACAAAATGCTAAAGCCAAAATGTATATATGTCGTTCTATTAAGTTTTTCGAATCACTTCTCCATTGTGTAGTCCTGAAAGAATTTTTTTGTATAATATAATTTAAAGATTGGAAAAATCAATACATAAATGATAATAATTAACCATGTATTGATAAAAAAGACTAAATCTATTTAAATCAATGCATAATCAATTATTCAAAGAATATGAATATATTATAATGAAAATAAAACCATTTTACTCACAGGAAAAAAACCATTAAGAAACCTGGAATTCCATATTCTTCTTTGAAAACACTCATCCATTCTCCCAAAGATTCCAGCCATCCATTACTCCATTTGAAAAGAAATAAAAAGTTTACAAAAGATATAATATACAAAAGAGAAAGGATAAAAATCCTCCTCTCCAATTATTGGATCCCATGGCTCTGAATTTTCTCATATATTTATATAATGAATGAACAGTCTGGGCGTCACTATTAATTTTCGCCACCTGAAATTTTCCTCGTAAAAAGACATCAATATCTCTCAAATCGTGCATTTGTTCGGAAAAATCTCTATGCTGAAGGTAAATGGGTCTATTTGGGTTCTGGTTTTCAACCGTTTCTTCAAATTCTTCACGGTTTGGCTGCAATCAGTTCTACAAAATTGTCTGTCAGATCTTGATGCCTTTCCAAATTTTATCTGTTGTTGCTCATAAAATTATTTGTAGTAATCCAAAATTATTTTTGGATCAATCATATTGAACGTATTTGGATCAGGAAATCAAGCCATGATCAGATCTGTATCAAATATTTGTTAATATAAACCTGTGAAACAAAAAGAAACCTAAATTAATAACCTAAAAATTATGAATGAAACAAAATCTAAAAAAATAAAAAATGAATTTAAACTAACTATAACTTATAAACAAACATTGTTTATAATTTGCTTTCAAATATGATCTTAAAATTCTAGAAGCTTCAAGTTAATGGAGAAGAGAAAAATATTAATTTTGATTTTTTACAAATGATAGATAATTCTTTTATTATTATTATTTTGAAATGAGATGCAAAATGAAAAAAAAATTTAATTAATTAATATCACCAAATGATTTCATGAAAGTGAGAAACCAACCAAGATATTATTTGATGAAGTATTGAACAGATTATTCAAAATACTCAAACTTTCTAATGAGCAAAAGAAATAACGCATAATCATAATTTAAACGAAAGTAAATAGTTGAGAAAAATTAACGTTTTTGTTTAAATTGAGATTTCTATGCTCATTTCTAAATTTTAACATATACTCTTGTAATAAATGTCTCATACTATAGTGAATCTCTTAAGTTTGTCTCAAAGAAATCCAAGGCATGGAACTATTTGAAATGGTTGATTCTGTAGCTCATTATAATTATCAAGATTCTAATGGGGGCCCTTTAAATTTTGTAAAAATTGAGGGGGAGTTGTTGGGGCCCAACAGGTCGCTCTGCAACTTTGAAATTCAACCATACACATGCATGAATTTACCCAATTAGATATTTAAATTGGGGAATTTCAATCTTCATTTTGTTTTCTTCCGATTACTCATCAAATTCCCTCAATTTAAGTATAATAATCTCATCAAACAAATTGCAAACATACTCCATAAATTAATTTTATGTAATTTTCACCCTCAACAATTTTCTAAATCAGCTCATGCAAACTAAATGTCAAAACTGTATCTATGATACCACATTGTAGTATCCCCAACCCTAAGTTGGGTAATGCCACATAAAAATTTCGACTCTGGTACCATAATATTACTAATACAAATTCTCTACATATGAACATAATTATGTAGACTAAAACAAATAAACCCATAACATAAATACATCATTATTCACATAGTAATTAAATCAAACACATAGATGACACTTATCTTTTTTAAAAGTCACCAACTACATGCAGACCTCAGACTTTCCTCCCAACCATAGACTCTACTGCTAATAAAATCTTTGTTGATTAATTGGTTTGTTTTTCATTGATGTCAACCCTTGACGAAAGTCCGATAGCGAATTCTGGTAGCACAAAGGTTTGGGTAATGGACCCAAGTTTGTTTGATGTATAATGGTATGAGTTTTGATATAGTTGTATGTAATACTATTCAAGACAGATAGTACATGTCATGTCATTTATGGTGGTATGTGTAACATCACATAAGTCCTCACGGTTTGAGAGTTATGGCCTTACGAAGTTGAAGAACCCTCACATGATTGGCTTGAAATACCAAAAGGTCAAAGAAGTCAAAGTGATTGCAAAGAAGAAATTATTTAAATAATAAAGTGAAGTGACAAAGTCAAAGAGGATTATTTAAATAATAAAGTGAAGTGAAAAAATCAAAGAGGATTATTTAAATAATAAAGTGACAAAGTCAAAGAGGATTATTTAAATATTAATGTGAAGTGACAAAATCAAAGAGAATTATTTAAATAATAATGTGAAGTGACAAAGTCAAGGAGGATTATTTAAATAATAAAGTAAATGGAGAACTTTCTAATTATGGAAAGTGGTTATAATAAGGTTAACCCTAAAATGAGGAAAATGGGTTAAGTGGTCAAGTGGCTATTGGATACATGGAGAAGTGGAAAATTGGGCAAAGTTGGACATAGGTGACTATGTGGACAAAGTGGCCTAGAAGATGCCTCTAAGGAAGCTACTTGGAGAGTATAAATAAGAGGCAAAGCTCTCTCATTTTAATCACACTTGAGAATATTGAATATCTACAAGTGACTGAGGTAACCAAAGAATATCTAAGCCGAATTTCAAAGGGAAGGTGAAGTAAAGAAGGCCGAAATTCAAGGGAGGATAAATTATTTTGATGATGCTTTCTAAGGTATGTTCTTTACAGGTCATCTCACCATTTTCACAATAACGTTTTTTTCTAGAATGAGTCAGACCATGAAATTGGGAGGCCATTAAGAAAACATATCCAAGTAGTTTTGGTACGAATTTCATCTTGTGGGTGATTTTATTTTTGGAGTTACACTCTGTGGAAAACATGGTTTGTGGCTAGTCCTGAAACTACTCTAAAACAAGTGTTTCGGGTAAAAATGTCATAACTTCTTCATAACAAATCCAAATTTAGTAAGAAAAAATGTGTTGGTTAGCGTATAGTCTGTAGTATTATGTGCAAAAATTTTAGATCCATACAACAAATATTTCATGTGGGGCACACTCTACAAGTTCACTCTTTAGACTAAGCCAGAATTCAACAAGGTATGTCATTTTTTCTATAAATCCTTTTTTGAGAGGTTCCAAGTAGTGACAGCTGGAGGAATTACATAAAAAACACTGAAGAATATTGTGTACTATTTTCATATCGTTATTCATTACAGGTACATAGTTATGATTATTTCAAGTTAGGGTTGTTGACTAATCCAAAACTAGTCATGTGAGACTAAAGTAAAGTTTGATGAAAATTATAGTCTCTTGTTGTTAAAGTTAAGGAAGGTTTGTAGGTATTTGATTATATAAACAAGGTCTATTATAGAGTTACAAATCAGATTTGGATGATGAAATTGATGAGAGATTTTGGTTGAGGTACATGTTGGGTACATGGTTGAGACAAGTAGTTGATGAGTTGACACATACATGAGGTGTATAGTTGATGATGTCACTACATCTTGATTAATCATACATGATTGGTACATACTTAGTACATGGTTGGGGGCACTTGTTAGTAGTATTGTTGACACATGGTTTATGGATGATGTAGCATACTTGTATTGGTATATTATTATAAGAACATATTGATCTTGGTGATGATTATTAGTTGTTGTGTTATTCTTGGTTGATGCACATCTTTGAGAGTTGTCTTGGTGATTGATATTGATGAGTAGATCTGATTTGGTTGATAAGATTGATGAGATGGGTTGTTGTGATAGGTTGTTTGGACATGTTGTTGTGACAAGTTATTCATATAGATTTGGTGCATGGTTGATGCACTTGTTCATGATACAGGTTGAGGTATAGGTTGGTTCATGGTTGATGCACTTGTTTATGCTACATGTTGATTACAGGTTGTTTGGTACAAGTTGGTGCATGGTTGATGCACTTTTTTATTGTACAGGTTGAGGTATAGTTTTATGCATGGTTGATGCATGGTTTAGATTATTGGTAAAGGTTGTTTGGTGCAGGTTTATTGGTACGGGTTTATAGAAGTATATCACACAGTGATAGTGTGATAGTGGTTCCATCATTCTAATTATATACCAGGGAGGTTGGATGGGGTAAGGACGGGTAGTTGTAGTCAGAGAACATAGGGGGTTGTAGTCGCCTTCTGGTTGTAGCCAGAGAATTAGGGAGTTGGAACTTCCCTCATGTTGTAGCCTAAGAAACTATGGGTTGGAGCCTCTTTCTAGTTGCACCTAGAAAAAAAAGGAAATTGGTGCTTCTAATGAATGTAATTCTTCAAGATATATAAGAAAAAACATTTTGTGGTTTTCTCCCGCTTTGGGTTTCCACTAAAAAACACTGGTGTACTGTGTATGTGTATGATTGTTCATTTGTTTATTTTTTATTTACTCTACAAATGTTGGATGATAATGCTACACTGATATAACACTTGCATTATATGGTTAAAAAGGATTAGATTTATCTATTATTGATTCACCCCCCTCTAAGTAATCCAACAATTAGTATCAGAGCGAGGTTCCTTCAGAAATAAGTTTAACCACTGAAAGGTTTATCACGGAGAGAATCAACATGTATAAAAATGGAATACCATAGTTTGATGTACATAAGTATGACTTTTGGAGAATAAGTATGAAGACATATATATAGGCACAAGGATTTGAAATTTGGTAATAAATTGTAGATGGATACACAACACCAACAATTTCGCCGACAAATGACAAAGCTATGAAACTCAGTCAGAATAATTCCAAATCCACAAATGCAGTTCTGAGTGGTCTTGGAGAATCGATATTCACCAAAGTTGCACATTTTAAATCTGCTAAAGAGATTTGGTAAAAACTTCGAAATATTTATGAAGGAGATTCAAAAGTCAAAGCAACTACTCTTCAAACTTATAGAGGTCAGTTCGAACAACTAAAGATGAAGGAAGATGAGAACATTGCAACTTAATTTTTACAAGTAGATGAAACAGTAAATGAAATCTTGGGATTGGGATAAGAGGTCAAAGAATCTGTAATTGTTCAAAAGGTACTAATATCTCTTCCTATGATATTTGACCCTATGATATCAGCACTAGAATAAAGAGCATATCTAAAATGAATAAGCATGGATGAACTACATGGAATCTTCACAGCATATGAAGTGAGAACTGAATAGGAAAATCCAGATATAAAAGAAGAAGCCTCCAAAGCATCCAAAGGGTCAAATCAAAAGGGAAAGAAAAAAGAAAAAGATCATAGCAACATCAGTGACGTCTCAGAAGATGATGAAGAAGAGACCAACTTTTTAGAATATTGAACAAGGGAACCAACGATAGGTATAGAGGTAAGCTTCCTTTGATTTTCTTTAATTGTGATGGTATTGGTCATTTTTATAACAAATGTCCTCATAAGAAAAAGGAAAATGATGAAGGTTACTCAAATAGAAAACAAACATATAAAGGAAAAATAACCACAAAGAAATTTTTCAAGAAAAACTCATGCACCAAAGAAGACATCTCATCATCAGATGAAGATGAATTCAGTGGCAGTGACACAGAAAGAGTTCTATTCATGGTAGTAGAAGACTCTGATAAAGAAGACTCTGAAGATGAATATGAAGAGGCCGAAAAATAATATGAAGAGGAAGAAGATGACTACCAAGAAGAATTATTGTGTGCCATAGAAGTTATCAGAAGAGAAAACAAGAAAAACAAGAAACTACAAGTGGAACTAGATAGGAAAGAAGACACTCAATAACTAGAACAAATGATCACAAATTTGAAGGTTCAAATTGAAGAAGATAAAATAATTGAAGAAGCACTCAAAGAACAACTAGAAGGAAGAAACAAGATCATTGGAAATTTGCAAGAATAAATTGTCACATTAAGAAATGATCTTCAAAAGAAAAATATGCAAAACAAATCAAAAGTTTTGAATGACATTATCAGCAGTCAAAAACCCCATCATGACAAGTATGGACTTGGATACAATTAGACAAAAAAGGGATCAAGCTCCAAAACAATAGAACAAGAAACATATCCAAAAATATATGCAGAAACAATCAAAGGGGATAGGAAGGTCTACAAATAAAATTACAGGGACAATCCTCCACCGACAAGATTCAGATTTTAGAATCAATGACTGATAGAAACAGATAGGCCTCAGGAAGAAGAAGGATTCATAAGAGGACCTCCTTTCAGAAGATCTTCAACTCCCAAGTATCAAACTATCATTTTTGGTTTATGTTCTGCATGTAATAATTTTGGACATAAAGTTGTGAATTGTAGAGCTAACAACAGGAACATAAACAACTTTTAAATTCATACAAAAAAGGGTTATCCAAGAAGGCCTAGTGAAACACAAAGAAGAAGTTACAACATGTTTGAATCTTTTAGCACTGAAGTGGAATGTTACAAAGTGTAACAACTTTGGACACATGGCCAAAGATTGAAAAATGACAGTCCCTCCTAGAAAACCACAACAAAACAACAACAGTCACAGACAGGAACCTCAAAAAAGGACATGGATAAGAAAGAAGAATCAATATAGCAATGAAGAATGCACACTCACTCTACAAGCTAAGTAGAAGAAATGTGCTTGGTATGTTGACAGTGGTTTCTCAAAACACATGACAGGTGATAGAGACAGGTTTCTTACATTAAGAAAGGAAAGAGATGGATCAGTCTCCTTCGGAAATGATGATTCAACTAAAATTATTGGAAAAGGCACAATTAGAATTGGGAACAAGAATACCAAGGTATAAAATGTTCTACTAGTAGAAGATATGAAACATAATCTTCTAAGTGTGAGTCAAATGTGTGACCAAGGTCATAACGTTACTTTCAATTTACAAAAGTGCGAGATAATAAATGAAGGTTCATGAAAATTGATTGCAACAAGTGTGATAACTTCAAGCAACATATATGTGTTAAGTGGAATTGGAAATGAAAAGTGTTTCCTAGGAAAGGAAGATGAAAGTTTTCTATGCCACAGAAGAATGGGTCACATACATTTTGATAAACATTTCAAAGTTAGCAAAAGGGAAGCAGTTAGATAAATTCCCCAGATCATGAAACCAACCAACACTTTATGGAAGCATTGTCAACACAGAAAGAAAACAAATACCAGTTTAAATCAAAAGAATATTCAACGACAAGACCACTAGAAATTGTGCATACTGATCTAGTTGGACCAACTACAAAAAAGGGTTTAAAAGGTGAGAAATACTTTATGTTATTAGTTGATGATTATACAAGAATGACTATAGTTTTCTTTCTGAGGAATAAGTCAAAACTTTTTGAAAACTTCAAGGTCTACAAGGAAATGGTTGAAAATGAAATGAATTTAAAAATCAAATTCTTGAGATATGATAATGGAGGATAGTTCGCTTCAAAGGAATTTATGGAGTACTGCAGTAGGCATGGAATAAAAAGACAATTTTTCGTTGCTAGGACACCTCAACAAAATGGAGTTGTTGAAAGAAAGAACAGGACGGTACATGAAATGGCTCGAACAATGCTAATGGATTCTAAATTGATAGATATCTTTTGGACACAAGAATTGAATACAAAAATTCAGATTCAAAACAGAGTAATGCGAAAAAAAATCATTGACAAAACTCCCTATGAGCTATGGAAAGGAAGACCAGCATATGTGATGTAGGAGCATCTCTCCATGCAGCCAGCCAGCCACGTCAGCGCGCACCCATTCAGGGCTGAAAGGGAGGCGCAACCTCATTTTGAATTTGAATTCAATGTAAATTAATGCCTTAGGCTGGTGAGCCATGAATGCCATGCCTTTGCACAGGTTGTAGATAAGATAGGCATTTATTGTAGATCGGCTGAGATCTAGTTCTGGATAGCATACTAGACAGCCATTGATTGTAAATTAATTAGAGTAGGTAAATCCTGGAGGGAAGCGCTCGATGAGCACCTCAGGTAAAAGAGATCTCAGATCTCATTTTAGAGTTATAATAGTTGAGTTGTAGAGCCAAGGAGAGCTCAGGAACACCATTGTAAAATATACAGGCATTTGCCATCATTTAATACAAACACCAGTTTTCCTGCACCTGATCTGTGTTGAATGGATGTCTGTGTTTGTTCCTTGTATATGTTGTATGTGGGTGTGTTGTTATCATGCCATTTCAGGGAGTGTGTTTGATTTCAGGTTGAGGGTTTTTGAGGCTTCATACCGGGAGGGTGTGACAGAACGCTGAGGTTCTGATAGCCGTGCACAGAGGNCTTCATACCGGGAGGGTGTGACAGAACGATGAGGTTCTGATAGCCGTGCACAGAGGATGCACTTCTGAACTCATGAGGAGTCAGACAGAGACGTGCTGAGGCACAGACTGAAGTCAACGACTCTGGAAAAAGACCTTTGAGGTTGCTGAATACCTCAAGAGGAAAGGCTGTGTAGCTGAGACACAGTTGCTAACAGAATCACTGCGGATTCTGTGAGGATCTCTGCCAAGTGGGCATTGAGTGCGTGTACAGTGGTGCACAGAGAGAAAGAACTCTGCTATGAGTTCTTAAGGAAGACAAGAATCACTAAGGGCTCTGAGAAGCTCTGCCAGGAGGGTATTGAGCATGTGTACAGTGGTGCACAGGAGAAGATACTCCGCCAGAAGGGCGTTGAGGAAGTGCGTAAGAAGGCACAGCAGGGGAAAGAACTCTTTGAGTTCTGGAAGTTGGAGGAAAGGTCCACTGAGAGAAATTTCACTGGGTTGTTGAATACCCAGAAGTACTCAAGAAGAGGCTTGAGCAGAAGGATATCCAGAGGAGTGCCTAAGTATTCTCCATCTAAGGAAGAAGGAAGACAAAATCCCCCAAGGGGTCTGAGTGTTTGTGGAAGCTCAGGACAGATAGCGCTTTGAGCGCAAAGACTCCGCAGGAGTGCACGAGCCAAAGAATCCTGTGAGGGTTCAAAGGCCAGAAGCTCAGGAAGGGTAGCGCTTTTGCGCGTATCAGCGAGGCTCAATTTGAGGGTTCGCAAGAGGAGAAGAAACACAAAGGTCCAAGCCTTTGGGAATGAAGAAGAAACCAGGAGGAGCTTAGGAGGAGAGTACAGGAGGAAGAACCCGACAGTCGTCGGATATCAAGAAGAAATCCCGTCATCCGTTGGATCGGGAGAAGTAGCGCACGGTTTAACCTCAAGAGGAGGAGCGCATGGGAGAAGGGATTTGAGTCATTAGATCTCAGACCAGGTCGCCGACATCTGTTGGATTGGCAGAAGTTGCACAGAGTTTAAATAGTCAGGATATCAGCCATCGGGAATTCGAGATTCTCAAGGTCGTAGGAGCCGGGCAGCGTAAGTCACGAAATCCCGACAGGATCTGGACTATCCGTTGGCAGAAGGACACGTGGCGGGGATCCAGCGCCATCGGCATTTGGTGCATCGGGAAATTAGCATTCTCATGGACACGAGATCGGGGAAATCCCAGGTGAAAACCGTGATATAATCAGAGCCATTAATTTCCAGAGGGACGCGTGTCAAAAGATTCCATCATATCGGGATTTCAGCATCCGGTGTTTGGCGATGCAAGAGTTGCATGCACGTCGGAATCGCGAGTAGCGATTTCCCGAGTTAACGAGAGCCGTCGATCGTCAAGAGGACAGGTGGCACGAGATCCTGAGAAGTCGGACTTCGGGGTTTCGACGTTCGGTGTTCCCGGAGGCGAGAGTTCAAGCTCTTTGAAATCGTGACCGGCAATTTCCCGAATCAACTGGAGCCTTCGATCAGGACAGGGACACGTGGCGTGAGATCCCTGAGGATCAGAATTCGGCATTCGGCATTTGCAAAGGCAAGAGGTTTACACCTTTTGAAATCGCGACCGGTGATTTCCCGATTTAATCAGAATCGTCGATTTGAGCGCGGACAGGTGGCACCAATCCGACGTATCGGGGTTTCGGCATTCGAGGTTTCCAGCGGCAAAGAAACTTCGCATTGTGGATTCRCGATCCACGAAATCCCGACATGACGTGGCGTGTGGGACCGCGATYGCCAGTGGAGTACAGGTGGAAGAATATCGGAGTTCGGGGTTCGGGGATTCATAGTGTAAGTGAATCACGACATTTCATGCGCCGATTCCCCAATAGTGAAATCTCCGATAGAGGGAAATGTTGACCCATTGACCATCGGGGTTCGGGGTTTAGAKCTGTATGTGAATCGTGCTCACGAGAACCGTGAACTCCCGAAGCGCGATTTCCTGATATCTGAAAGGAAGATCACCGAGGAGTGTTGTTGTGGGTAGGAGAACTCCCGAGAGGAGTTGAAGAGCATTGACTCTTCGGACCTGTAGAGAAGGAAGGTCCTGGTGAGAGCAGGGAGGAACCGTGAGGGTTGCCTCTTTTGTGTCAATATGTGAACCATTTCAGTGTTTTTGGAAGAAAATGCTACAATGAAAGACAAGATGGAAAAATGGGAAAGTTTTACTCTCATGTGGATAAATGAGTACTTGTTGGTTACTCAAGTACAAAGAAAGCATGCAAGTGTTACAACCTAAGATTGAACAAAGTTGTGGAAAGAATCAACGTAACAATTGATGAAATAGGTAAACAAGAATTAAAGGAAGAAGAAAATGAATCAATGGAACAACTTTAAGGAGAAGAAGTAGAAGATGAAGAGGATCTGAAAGAAGAAGAATAACAAGTTTAGCAAGTGCCTCCAAAGACACTTAGCAGAAGAGTACAGAAGAATCATCCTTTAGATCAAATTATCGGAAACAAAGATGTAGGAGTTGAGGCTAGAAGAAGAATCTGTTCACCAGAACAAACATACCTACCACTCTCATATATGATTGAACCAACTTGTTTTGAAAAGGCCAGGAAGGATGAATTTTGGAATAAGCCCATGGATGAAGAATTGGATCAAATAGAGAAAAATGACACTTGGGAATTGGTTCCAAGACTAAAGGATAATAATGTGATTGGTACAAAGTGGGTATACATGAATAAATTGAATGAAGATGGACAGGTTACAAGGAACAAATCTAGATTGGTATGTAAAGGATATGCACAGGTTGCAGGAATCGACTTTGAAGAGACATTTTCCCCAGTTGCCAGAATGGAAGCAATCTGATTGCTTTTATCTTATACATGCTCCAAAAATATTAAATTGTATCAGATGGATGTAAAATCATCTTTTCTGAATGGGGAACTTGATGAAGAAGTCTACATTGAACAACCAGAAGGATTTCAGTTGTCAAAGAACACATATCATGTGTGTAAATTAAAGAAGGCCTTGTATGGTCTAAAACAAGCTTCTAGAGCATGGTACTCTAGACTGGATAAATATCTACAACAGGTAGGGTTCAAAAAAGGAAGTGTAGACAACAACCTCTACATCAAGGTAACTCAAGATAGTATTTTATTAATTGAATTTTATGTTGATGACATTATTTTTGGAGGTACCGATAACAGGTTAAGCCATAAATTTGCAAAGGACATGCATAAGGAATTTGAAATGTCATTACTTGGAGAACTATCCTTCTTTCTAGATCTTTAGATACGCCAAAGAAACCAAGGAATTTTTATTTCTCAAACCAAGTATATCAGAGAAATGCTAAAGATGTTCAGAATGGAAGATTGCAAAAAAGTTATCACTCCCATGCAAACCAGTTGCAAGTTGATAAAATATGATGATTCAAAGTTTACAGATCAGAAGGAATACATGTCAATGATTGGTAGCCTACTGTATGTGAAAACATCCAGACTAGATGTAATGTAGGCAGTTGGACAAGTGGCACGATTTCAAGCAACACCAAAGGAATCACATGTATTAGCAATGAAGAGGATTTTCAGATGTCTCAAAGGAACAAAAGAGTTTGGATTATGGTATCCAAAAGGAAAGGATCTATCACTTATTTCCTACACAGATGCAGATTGGGCAGGTTGCATTGATGATCATCGAAGCACTAGTGGAGTAGTGTTCTACTTGGGTGAGTGTTTAGTATCATGAATAAGAAAGAAACCATCATTAATATATTTATCTACAGTCGAGGTAGAGTATATTGCAGCAACAACATGTTGTACATAGGTTCTATGGATGAAATAAACTCTAACAAATATATAGGTTGAGTATGATGAGACCATTCCAATCTATTGTGATAATACAAGCGCCATTAGTATCTCAAAGAACCCGATGATGCACTCCAAGATGAAGCATATTCCAATCAAGTATCACTTTCTACGGGAATAGGTTGTAGAAAATAATATCAAAGTTGAATATGTGGGCACAAAAGAACAAGTGGCAGACATATTTACAAAACCGCTTCCATGGGAAGCCTTTGAGTATCTTCATCGGAGAATCAGAGTTATTTCTATTCTAAAATGAATGATTTTGAATGCTTATCTTATATGTGTTATATGTACACGAGGAAGCACCATAAAGAGGAAAGTTTAGGTTGGGAGATCAGATGAGTTAGTTAGGGGAAACAGCCTTGAATGGAAAGATACATTTTGCATTGATGACAAAAGGGGAGAGGTTTATCGGATGCAGAGGACAAAGGCATGGTTCTAGGGGGAGTGTTGGTCAAAGAGATACATGCATGGTTCCAGGGGGAGCATGAGTGATATGATTTATATTGCATCATACTTTTGCCATCAATGCCAAAGGGGGATATTGTTGATTAATTGGGTTGGTTTTCATTTATGTCAACCCTTGACGAAAGTCCAATATCAAATTCTGGTAGCACAAAGGTTTGGGTAATGGAACCAAGTTTTTTTTTATGTATAATGGTATGAGTTTTGATATATTTGAAGGTAATACTATTCTATATGGATAGTACATGTCATGGCATTTCCGGTGATATGTTGAACGTCACATAACTCCTTGCGGTTTGAGAGTTATGGCCTTACGAAGTTCAAGGACCCTCACATGATTGGCTTGAAACCCCAAAAGGACAAAGAAGTCAAATTGCTTGCAAAGAATAAATTATTTAAATAATAAAGTGAAGTGACAAAGTCAAAGAGGATTATTTAAATAATAAAGTGAAGTGAAAAAATCAAAGAGGATTATTTAAATAATAAAGTGAAGTGACAAAATAAAGGAGGATTATTTAAATAATAAAGTGACAAAATCAAAGAGGATTATTTAAATATTAAAGTGAACTTACAAAATCAAAGAGGATTATTTTAATAATAAAGTGAAGTGACAAGGTCAAAGAGAGTTATTTAAATAATAAAGTAAATGGAGAACTTTCTACTTATGGAAAGTGGTTATAAGAAGGTTAACCCTAAAATGAGGAAAATGGCTTAAGTGGTCAAGTGGCTATTGGATACATGGAAAAGTGGAAAATTGAGCAAAGTTGGACATAAGTGGCTATGTGGACAAAGTGGCCTAGAAGATGCTTCTAAGGAAGCTACTTGGAGAGTATAAATAAGAGGCAAGGCTCTCTCATTTTAATTGTACTTGAGAATATTGAATATCTACAGGTGACTGAGGTAACCAAAGGATATCTAAGATGAATTTCATAGGGAAGGTAAAGTAAATAAGGTCGAAATTCAAGGGAGGATAAATTCTTTTGATGATGCTTTCTAGGGTATGTTATTTACAGGTCATCTCACTATTTTCACAATACATTTTTTTTCTAGAATGGCCCAGACAGTGAAATTGGGATGCCATTGAGAAAACATATCCAAGTAGCTTTGGTACGGATTTCATCTTGTGGGTCATTTTATTTTTGGAGTTACACTCCGTGGAAAATAGGGTTTGTGGCTAGTCCTGAAACTAGTCTAAAACAAGTATTTTGAGTAAAAACGTGATAAATTATTCATAACAGATTCAGATTTATTAAGAACAAATGTGTTGGTTAGAGTACAGCCTGTAGAATTCTATGTAAAATATCCAGATCCATTCAACAAATATTTTTTGCAGGGCACGCTCTACAAGTTATCTCTCTAGAATAATATGGAATTCAACAAGGTATGCCATTTTTTCTATAAATCCTTTTCTGAGAGGTTCCAAGTAGTGACACCTGGATAAATTGCATAAAAAATAGTAAAGAACATTGTGTACTATTTTCAAATAACTATTCATTACAAGTACATAGTTATGATTATTTCAAGTTAGGGTTGTTGACTAATCCAAAACTAGTCATGTGAGACTAATGTAAATTTTGATGAAAATGCTAGTCTCGTATTGTTAAAGTTAAGGAAGGTTTGCAGGTATGTGATCATATACACCAGGTCTATTAAAAATTTACAAATGATATTTGGATAATGAAATTGATGAGGGATTTTGGTTGAGCTACATGTTGGGTACATGGTTGAGACAAGTAGTTGATGAGGTTACACATACATGAGGTGTATAGTTGATGATGTTGGTACATCTTGATGAGTCATAGTTGATGAGTAGTTGATACATGATTGGTACATACTTGGTACATGGTTGGAGGCACTTGTTAGTAGTATTGTTGACACATGGTTTATAGATGATGTAGCATACTTGCATTGGTATATTATTAGAAGCACATATTGATCTTGGTGATGATTATTATTTGTTGTGTTATGCTTGGTTGATGCATATCTTTGAGAGTTGTCTTGGTGATTGATATTATTGAGTGGATCTGATTTGGTTGATAATATTAATGAGATAGGTTGTTGTGACATGTTATTCATACAGGTTTGGTTCATGGTTGATGCACTTATTCATGGTACAGGTTGAGTTACAGGTTGGTATAGGGTTGATGAACTTGTTTATGGTATAGTTTGATTATAGTTTGCTTGGTATAGGTTGGTGCATGGTTGATTCAATTGTTTATGGTACAATTTGAATGCAGGTTGAGGTACAGGTTGATGTATGGTTGATGCATGGTTCAATTTATTGGTACATGTTGTTTGGTGCAGGTTGATTGGTACAAGTTTACAAAAGTATATCTCATAGTGATAGTGTGACAGTGGTTCCATCATTCTACTTATATACTAGGGTGGTTGGACGGGGCAAGGACAGGAAATTGTAGCCGAAGAACATAATGGGTTGTAGCCTCCTTCTGGTTGTAGCCAAAAAATTGGGGAGTTGGAGATTCCCTCAGGTTGTAGCCTAAGAAACTAGGGGGTTGGAGCCTCCTTCTAGTTGCACCTGAAAAACAAATAAAGTTGGTGCTTCTAATGAATGTAATTATTCAAGACATATAAGAAAAAACATTATGTGGTTTTCTCCCTCTTTGGGTTTCCACGTAAAAACATTGGTGTACTGTGTATGTGTATGATTGTTCATTTGTTCATTGTTTATTTACTCTGCAAATGTTGGATGGTAATGCTACATTGATATAACACTTGCATTATATTGTTAAAAAGGATTAGATTGTTATATTATTGATTCACACCCCCTCTCAGTATTTCAACAATCTTAGCAGGAGGTCACCCCCGAGCTGGGGCTAAAACTCCACCAGGGAAAAGGAATCCTAAGATAGGACAAGGTTTATCAACAAAAAAAATACTTAGAATTAGGTTCCAACTCTAGAATAAATCCTAAAAACTCTCACTCCCCACATGCATTTCCCACGCTAGGATGTGTTCCCTTTCTTTTCTCAAGAGTCCTTCGTCTTCCCCACATCCCTTTTGAGGCTTCAACAGTAGGCTAGATAGGAAGTCTTGGATATCTGTAGATGTAGCCTGACACACAGGGGATACAATTTCCTATAGTTCTCTCATTGGGAGAGAATGTTCACAGGCCTAACAACCTGTTTCTTCAATAGCACACAGTCCTAACAACACACCTCTTTAGCTCCAATTATCTAGGTTACTGGTTGAAAACAACTCTTGAGCTTCCCAAGTATAGGTATGGTTGATGGATGTAGAGGGTATGTATTACAAGAGTGATTGAATGAGTAATGAGTGAATGATAAGAAACTACACTATTTCCCAACTATATGTATGTTCCCAGGTTGACACTTCTCATGTTGGGAACTACCTTGGGCTTCACTTGGGGTATGTTTCCCAACTTTAGAAATCTGGGATATATTTATATCCATACTTAAAATTTATAAATATTAATACAATATTCATTTGGGATTAAGCCCACTTGGATTAGCCCCACTCCTAGGTTCTTATCCCCCCTTTCCCTTTCTAGTGGAGTTTACCCCCCTATTCTCTTTTGTCTGGTTGGTCTGCAGTAGTGATGTATTTTTATTAATATCTTAATGTGATTACATATTACAAAGATAGGCTCACTGAAATTTTATCATCTGGATCTTGAGCCTAATAATCACACAAGAAATCTAGCCTCAAAACACATATACAAAGGAACTTTGTCCCAAAATTTCCTGGCTCACTAGCCTATATGTACATTACAATTTGGGTTCGATCTAGGGGTATTGAAATTACAATGAACTGTAGAAACCCATAGCATCATGTCTATATTTGTGGACTTAACCCCAACTCAAGGGAATATTGTTGTTGAGAGAATTGGAGTAGTAGAGTCTACGGTTGGGTGGAACATCCTTCATGTATAGTTGTCTTTTATGTTGTAACAAATTCTAAGGGAAATTTAGGTAACGATAATAAAGGGTTTTCTCGCCCAAGTGAGAAGCTCTCAATGATATTGATGAGTTGTTTAAACAACATGAATGATGAATAATCGACAAGGAATGACAAGTGATATACCAGAAAAATATTTAAATGTTTAAATGATCAAATTAGTATAACAAATGTATACTTCTTGGTTTCTATATCTTCAAATAAAAGGAAAAGTGGTGTAATATCTTTAAGTCTTAGAGATTCATGTGAAAATGCCTAGATTGAAGAGTAAAAATCTTGTATGCCAATGACTATATATTGTGTCTCTTGACGATGGGTGTTTATGTCCAAAACAACAAGGAAAAGATATGAAAACTTTAGAACATTGATAAGGTGACGATACATATCTCATCAAATGTCAAACCTCTTGCTGGAATAAGAGGAAATGATAATGAGGAAACAATTGGTATCCTAATGATAAACTAAAACTCATAGTAGTAATGATATAGCCCATGATGATAAACTTAACCCATTATATCTCTTGGCTAGATGGATTTTTTTTATGATAATTCATCCTTTAGAGATAAAAACTAGTATTGACTATGTATTTATGCAAGATAGTGAATTTGATTTTGTTAATGAATCATGATAAGAATTCTCTTAATATTCTCTTACTCTTCATATGTGATGTTATGCTATGACAATATGTGGTTCCATCTATTATGTTGATGCAACATTATATCTTTGAAAAGATATGTTGAGGTTAGATTTTTTATCTTAGTATCTTTTGATGTGATGACATGATGTAATTGCATGTAATTATTTTATGATAAGATGTCTTACAATGACATGTGGGAGCATTTGGTGATGAAAATGGTGTTGTATTCTCATTATGAAATGCGGAGTTAGCATGTGGATTCTTTCTTTGAGATGTTGATATTATGACTAATCCATTGATTACATGTTGTGAAGTGGTGATTTTTCAGGTTATTCACTAGTGGGTTGAGAAAGCCCGTTTATTTGGTGATGTAATTGGATTCCATAACCACAAATGAAAATATTGCAAGTAACACATTATGGTATGGGTAAATTTCAATCAACTACTTATGCCAGTAATTATTATGCAGTGTATTGGAGTTGTTATATTGGAGTCTAGAAAAATGATAGATTCTTACTCGTCGGTGAAGTTATGGCATTGGAATTCGATGCCTAGGGCTATATACCCGAGAGAGTATAAGGAGGGAATTTTGGTCAAGCCTTTTGGTATTCCTGGTGTACATGGATATTGATCTAGATGAATGGTGTATGTAAGTATTGATCCAAATCACCGGTGTATGTGAGTATTGATCTAGATCATTGTGTACCTAAGTATTGATCCATATCATTGGTGTACATAAGTATTGATCTATATTCCTTCTTGGGAAAATGAGGTCTAGTGCCTTAGAGCCCCAATGGATTGACATGTTTTAAGCATGGTTCCATAATTTTGGAAGAAATTATAGAGTGTTTCCTACGCTTCTTGGGATATTTCAATGTTTGTTGTGGTCAGTGGCCTTATATTAGTTTAGCAGAGGGTGATGTGGAAGATAAGGTTGGGATAACATAATCAAATTTAACTTTGGGATGAATTTCCTTGTAAGGAGGGAGAATGCCATGCTCCATATTATTATAAGTGTATAATAATAATAAAGAAGTAAAATAATTATCAAAAGCCAGGGGCCTTCCTTCTTGCATTAGGACAACACCAATTCCATTTCCCGCGGCATCACATTCCACAATAAAGGTTTTTGTGAAGTCTGGAGTGGTCAAGACAGGAGATTTACACATCACCTCTTTAAGTTATTCAAAAGCTTTAGCTGCCTCTGGAGTCCATGAAAATCCATCCTTCTTAGTTAGTTCTGTTAAAGGTGTTGCTATTCTTCCATAGTTCCGAACAAACTTGCGGTAGTAACCTGTCAAACCCAAAAATCCTCTAAGATTTTTTAATGTTTTGGG
>JASDQU010107987.1:20748-74054 GCA_032191745.1 Picea mariana | reverse complement strand
CCCCCCCCCCCCGGCCATGAGGGGGGAATTTTTTCATAATTTAAGATCAAAAAAATGCCAAAAATCATGCAATTCCACTACTTCAAATGCAAGGATGCCCCCAATCTAATATAAAGCAAGAAATTAAATCTTTTTGTTTCAAAATTTTCATTAAAAGCAATAATGAACTTTGTTAAAACAAAGAAACCCAAACTAGTCTTTTCAAATGCATAAAAAAATTGATCTTTCAAACAAAAAGCAAATGATAAAAGACTAAGAAAACTCAACTTTCTACCAATCACCGGTTCTTAACTAATCAAACACACTTATATTCTGAAGTCAGAGAGAATGGTTTTGCCAAGAAAAGTCAAGAAATGAAAGTCAAGACAAAAGTGACAAGAAGAGCCTTGAAATCCTAAGACTGTTCATGCACGCAAATGAAGACAAGAAAGATATCAATCAATGATCCAATAAACCCAAAAGAGGTAATTCAACTGATCTGAGTAGTTAGAAAAACCAAAACTCAATTTTAAAATTTTCAAAAATCTTGCTCGCAGGCAAGCAGTGTTACACAGTGCGAGAATCTATGATTCTCGTAGGCAACCTTTTAGCAAGGTGTGAGGTACTCGCAATGAATCTATGATCAGAGTGCGAACCTAACTGATTCTTGCAGGCTGCAGTTAAACACAATGCGAGAACTCCTGAACATAACAAAAATTTTGAAAATTAAAGCAAAATTGACAAAGGCTTCTAGACCCAGAAGGTCTATCAGGATATCCTGAAGACTCAGAGACTGACAAGATAGGAGAAAAATGAAACTAGAGCAAATGGCCATAGAAAAACGAAAAAGACCATAAAGAAAAAGGGAATGTTCCCCAGCGGAGTCGACAATTTTTTTATTGGATAAATCCGTAAGTGCAGACACAAACCAATCTCCCTAGATCCACCTGGATCTAGAACAAAGCAAAACAGAATGATACTCTTTCCCTAGATTTACACTATTGAATATACTAAGAAGCACGATTAAAGACCATACCTTGTGATTGCTTCCTTTGATCTTTGTTGCTCCTTCTTCACTCCAATGCTCTCATACAGTCAACATCAAAACAATACAAACCAATCGAAGTGAAAGAAACATGAGCTATTCAACAGTGAATCTATGTATATGATCAAGGAGTTATACAATAAAGAGAAACTAACTTTATGGGAAAGGGACACATTACTGTATTACATTGATAGAAAGCAAAGATTACAACCTGAGCCTTGATGTTGCAAACCTCCTTTCGATGGCTCCTAGCTCTGACACACCCACTTGCTCACTTGCATGAAGAAGATCAACCACTTTTGATAACCTTGCTGGAGTTCTCTAGCTGCTGTAGCTTTAGTCCTTCATACAATCTTTCACCAATTCTCCAATAAATCTCTTGCTAGTTTGCTTCTAACCTTTTCCATGAGAATCCCCTCAATATATAAGAGAGAATAGATTAGTTACTGGGATAGGAATGATCCCAAAATATCAGGAAAGCCAGTACTCTATAACCATTCTAATGCCATCTCATCTTTCTAGATGATTCCCTTCTAGAAGGTTCGAGAATTCATCTTCTTCCCTTCTTTAGAAATAGTTCGTACCCTAACAGTTAGGCACAGTGAAAAATTCTCGCACCCTGGCTTAATGTAGCCTACGAGAATCATGCATTCTCGCAGGCAAATGTATAGGCAGCTTGCGAACCTTCCTCAAAACTGTGATTTCTGGAAAGAGATAAAGGTAACTTTTCTCAGGAGAAAGTTCTAATGAGGAGCTTGAGTACACCATCATCATTACATCATCATGATGACCAAAATTATGGATAACAAATATAAAGAATCAATTTGTACCTTTTGTGTATGTGGCACATTATGGAGATCAAAGAATTGCTCCATCTGAAGTATCCATGTGATTGGGTCCTTGCCATCAAACTTCCTCATATCAATCTTAGGAATGTGGTTGGTCTTCAAACCAAAGTTGGAGTTTCTCCATTCTTGATTCACCTTCCTTGTGTCCTCATCATGAATTTCATAGGATGCACTTTCACTTTCAGGTGTCTTCTCTGTTACAAAAGTTTTCAATACTTCCATGATCTCCCCTTTTAATCCATCCATCTTAGTATCCAACTTAGCTTCTATTGAATCCATCAACTTAGCTTCCATTGAATCCATCTTAGTATCCAACTTAGCTTCCATTGAATACATCTTCTTTTGTAGTTCATTTATGTCCCTACGCATTTCTTCACCTTCATCAAGAGTCCAATTAGGATTTTCTGGAGGCTTATTTGGTGTAGAAGGTCCCTTTTTTGGTGGCATGTTGGCCAAGTATCACTTTTGAATCTTGATTTTGAGGCGGTTCTGCTAGACAATATTTATTCTGTTCTATCTCCCAAGTTTTGGCCCTTCTGGGTATGAAAATTTATTTTAGGTAGTTCTCTAATATTTCTTCTCTGTAATGCCATAGGTCTGATCAAAATTGGATGTGCCAAGTGGAATTTACGGTAACTTCCTCACAACTTGCCAATTTTTGGCCTTTGCATGAGATCTCACTTGTATAGCATTCCCCGCACAAAATAATTGATATCAAATTCTTAAACTTTCACCCCAAATACTACAGACTATCCATGATCCAATGAAATTAGTCCCACTCAATTTGGATACTCTAGCAAGAAGTTATGATTGTTTTACCTGGAACACCTTCTTGAGACTAGTCAATAGGACTAGTCAGATATTCTATCTTACACAAGGTGTATCTACAAATTTAAGATGACCCAGAAGCTGAATTTTTTACCACAAATACCTTACTAATTTTTGTAAGTGGCCTCTATATTTTAGGGTCTGAAACATTACAGAAAAGTTTTTATAGTGAAAATTATGCAATGACTCATTTTAGGATGATTCCATAACCCTATCTTTTACAGGATGTATCTCCAAAAGTATAAGGCCTCAGGAGCTGAATTTGGAACCCAACATACCTTGATCTGTCTACTAAATATCATCCAAGCCGTTCCTTCTGAAACATTGTAGAAAAAAAGTTATAGTGAAAATTCCACGGTGTCTCAGATGTAGCAGCGAAACCCCAAGACCTTGAGCTTTGAAACCATATGTTAAGAACCAAACATCAATATAGCATACAAAAACCTCAGGAAAAGTACTCAACGCCTTGAAAAAGAGATAATTTCAGATAATAAGCCCCTTCGAGGGGGAAACCTCCTTTTACCCCACTTAAATGTTCAAGTACAAGATGATTCAAAATGAAAATGTCTCCTTGGTATATATAGGAGACTAGGAGGTATAATTACAACTCATGGCCTAAAGCTGACATAAATAAAATAACATTACTAATATAATATGCCCCAATTAAGGGGTAATGAGCCAATATTAGGGATTAACAATGAATGGTGTATGTGAGTATTGATCCAAATCACTGGTGTATGTGAGTATTGATCTAGATCATTGTGTACCTGAGTATTGATCCATATCATTGGTGTACATAAGTATTGATCTATATTCCTTCTTGGGAAAATAAGGTCTAGTGCCTTAGAGCCCAATGGATTGACAGGTTTTAAGCATGGTTCCATAATTTTGGAAGAAATTCTAGAGTGTTTCCTACGCTTCCTGGGATATTTCAATGTTTGTTGTGGTCAGTGGCCTTATATTAGTTTAGCAGAGGGTGATGTGGAAGATAAGGTTGGGATAACATAATCAAATTTAATTTTGGGATGAAGTTCCTTGTAAGGAGGGAGATTTTCATGCTCCATATTATTATAAATGTATAATAATAATAAAGAAGTAAAATAATTATCATAAAGGGATCATAAAAAATACTTAAATACAAATATTTGGGTAATAAAAGAAAGGGTAAAATAAGTAAAGGTAATTTATGGAAAAACACTAAAAATAAGATAAGTTTATGGGAAAATAAGAAGTAAGATAAATAAATAATTAAATAATAATAAGTGGATCCAAGGGAATGATTTATTTATCATGGATGTATTCTGTATAAGCAGAGAGAAGAAGGAGAAGAGGACATATTTGATTTCTTGGGAAATATGAGGACATGGATAAGAAGATATAGTATGGTAGTGGATTGAGCGTTCGAGGGCTCTTAGTTGTGACGAATAAAGGGTTGAATGGAAGGATATTCATTCCCCACACTCTATTGAGACTTGCGAGATTAAGGATTGGAGTTCCAATAGTAAGTTGATTCCTTCATCTTTCAGTTAAGTTACTCATCACATACTCCTTGTATTTTATGAAATATTGAGTTATGTATCTCTATTATTATCAAATCTAGTTTGCAAGTTGTGGTGTTTATCTATGTATTTAGGTTATTAGAATTTTGGGGCATGAAAACTCCCAATGCTTCTTTATATGGAAACTTTTCCTTCTCATCCATTATTCGATAAATATTTGACTGACATAGTTTCCTCTAAATGTGCCTAAATTGGTTCCCCTCTATTAAATTGGGTAGTCTCAATCCACTCTCAACTGTCCCATTTCCATAAATCCAACTAAAGATTGAAACGAAAGTAATGTAGTCAAAAATTTGGTCAAATACACCACACACTACCAAGTCATGTCAAGCATGCCTTAGCCAAATTCATGTCTAGGGAGAGAATCCATTGCATATCCCAAGATCCCGTTACCTCACATGATCCCAAGGTTTTCTATAAATGGCATGCCCCTTAGTTCACATTTGCATGAACTCAAGATACACTTGGTTGCCAATAATTTCTTTTTAATTCATACTAGTCTATTGGGCCAACTTATTCAACATGCACTTTCATCAATCATTTTCAAAAATCAAGGAGAATCCATTATATTCTCCACCCCCGCTATTTCATTCATTTCCTTTGGTGAATGCAACTAAAAAATATTCTATGTCCCATTATTTTCCTATAAAACTTAAATATAGCATTTCTTTGAGAAGTGTCCATACTATAAAATCCACTAAACTCATCCTGACATGGTCCTCATGCCCACATTATGTTGATTCATTAGTTCATCCCTTGTCTTTAATCCACAAGGATTCACAATCACATGAACATTTAAGCCAATCCTATTCCATTCACTATATCATAAGTTGTGAGGGTTACTCTTCATTGGAACACCTCAACACATAAGCTTGAATAGACATTCTCACCTATCTAATCTTCATAAGTTGGAACATACATTCTTTTATATCCAATCAACACAAGTTGGACTATACCTACTTTCCTATCCATGATCCAAGTGGATATCGTTGGCGACCCACCTATTCCAACTAGCTCACATATAGTTTTCATCTTGGAAGTTGTTTTCTAGATTTTCGGGTCCTAAACTTCCAAGGTCGTTTTGAGGCCCTAAACAAATGTTTTTTGGGCTCTCCACAGTCACACTATAGACAAAGTTAGAGTGTGATGAAAACATGTGTAGTCCTTGGATAGACCTTTCCAATAGACTATCTTGCACCTAACAAAAATATCATATGAAAAAGTTATGGCCCTGTGAAGTTGTTGTACCAACTTACCCCATCAGGGTCCACATGCCTTTTGATGCTTCATCTCCTAGGGTTAGGTTTTTGGATGTCTAGGGTTTTCTAATTACTTCTTGATGCCAAAAATTCCTAGAGGCATCATTGTAATGTGCTCAGGAGAATGCATGTAGATGCCACATCTCTTCTCATAGATTAGCTACCACCATTTGAGCAAGATTTTTTCATTCTACATTTTACAGTTTCAACAGATTTATTTATTAAATAGAAGTCAAGTTTCATTGTATCTTTGTTATTGTTCATTGTATATCTGTGTTAATGTTATACTTATGTGTTTCATTTTGTTCTGTTCATAATTTTTTATCAGTGATATTAGAGCGGTGTTCTCTTCATTTGTTTCTCTATGCATGTCCCCAACGAGGTTAGGGTATAAGCAGTTGGGAATTGAACTAGTTGATCCTTTGTAAGATCAGCCTCGTCGAACCTGACAACCACCCATGGGGTGGGGAGAGATATGATGGGGAAGGAGATCCCTTTAAACTATTTCTCTAGGAATCCCTTGTGCAAAAGAGGAACGAGATGATGGATAATTGTTTGCAAATCCTTCGACAAATGCCAATAAGCAATGCATCTTCCTTGAGCGGAGTCACCACCCCCTTAAAGGTACATATCAATTTTGATATTCCTATATTTTAAGGTCATATAGATGTGAATGTTGTAGACAAATGGTTAAACCTTATAGAAGGGTACTTTTTTGTCCATAACTTTTCTGATAGAGAAAAGATTACATTTGTTCTCCTTGAGGTCATACCCCATGTCAAAGATTGGTGGGAGATTTTTTGTGAACAAAAGACAACAAGGGAATCTCCATTATTTGTAGTTGTTCCCACTTGGGATTATTTTAGAGATGATATTAAGGAACAATACTACCCTGTTGGAAGTTATAAAGACTTATATACAAGATGGACCAAACTATGGCAGGAAAGGGACCAAACAGTGCCAAAGTTCACCAATGTCTTCCATACCTTGCACCCTAAGCTGGGTATCAAAGACTTTGAGAGAAATCTGGTGATCAAGTACTGTGATAGTCTGCATAGACACATCTAGACAGAAATGGAGTTTTTGGACATGTTTTCTTTGGGAGCGGGCTATCGATATGCTATCAAAATCGAGAAAAAGCTTAAATAAAATATGTGACAGTTTGGGTATGTCAACCCCTCACAGCATAAGCAGGGAAAATACAGCTCGAACCTGTAGAACAAGGGACAGAGAAAGGAAGGAAAAACTTAGGAAAACCAATCTAATATGCAAACAAAGAAGGACAATGGTAAGAAAAATAAAGACACTCGGAAGTGGTGTGAGTTCCATAAGAGCCCATGTCATATCACCATTGAATGATGCTGAAAGAAATCATTGGTGGTCGAGGTGAAAGCATTTGAATCATGTGTGGGTTCCAATTTTGAGTCAAAACTAGAAAAAGGGAGATGAATCATTGACGTAGAAGCAAATTCCACCATTTCTACCACCAAGATCGATCTCGGTGAACCTGATGAACCAGAGCAAGGTGAGTGCATATTTAATTCAGAGATGTGGGTGAAGGGTACTCTGTTGCACTTCATCATTGATATTGGTAGCTCGAACAGCCTCATCTTAGTGGAGGTCTTCAAGTGGTTGGCTCTACCAAAAACACTACACCCACAGTTGTACACCATCTTATGGCTCTGCCAAGGGAGCGATCTCCACATTAGTCAACAATGCCTCCTTCCCTATGACATCAAGCCCTTCAAAGATGAGGTATTGTGTGATGTCACCCCCCTTTAATTTTGTGATGTTATTTTGGGAGAACCTTATTAATGGAAATTTCATGTTGCATATGAGTGTAGGCCTCGTAGTGTTATTATTACTTTGGAAAGGAAATTGTACAAGATACCTAAGGTAGTCCCACCTACTTCCATTTCCTTGATATCTCATAAGCAATGTAGGAAGGTCATCTCTAAAACTGGGAAGTTTGTCTTCTTCATGATTCACTCTCAAAGTGAGAAAAAGGTTGCAGCCACATCCATGGCCTCTGCAACACATCTCTCCATGCACCAGAAACAAGTGGATAAGGTCGTGGAAGAATACAAAAACATGTTCTCCTCATGCACTGGGGTACCTATGCACTATCAGTTCAAGAATTCAATCAATATGAACCCTTGCACATCATTATCCAATAGGTCAGTCTATAGTCTCTCTCTATTATAAAATGAGGAAATCAAGCACGAGATCCAAGAAGCCCAAACGTTCTTTTGGAGAAGAAATATGGGACCTAGCAACTCTGCATTGATTACCAAGCCCTAAATAAAATCACAGTAAGGAACTGGTACCCAAATACCCAAATTTATGATCTCCTTAACTAACTCAAGGGAGACAAATACTTCAGTAAGATTGATTTGAATTCTGAGTACCATAAGGCTGCAATAGAGAAAATTGATGTATGGAAGACTTCCTTCAAGTCCAAAGGTCTTTTTGAATGGATGGTCATGCCCTTTGGATTGACGAACTCCCCAACAATTTTCATGAGGAATATGGATGATACCTTGTGGAATTTCACCAATTATTTTTTGGTGGTGTATTTGGATGACATCCTCATCTTCAACAAGAATTGGGTGGAACACTTGCAACATATTTGGTAGGTTATGCACACTCTTTGACAACACAAGTTATATGCAAATTTGGAAAAATACTCCTTCGACATGAACATGGTCTAGTACCTAGGATACATTGTTGACGAACATGGGGTGCATGTCGATCCATCCAAAATCCAGGTCATTCGTGACTGGATATCCCTAACCACACTCACTGAGCTTTGAATTTTCGTAGGCCTTTCCAATTTCTATCACAGGTTCGTGTTGGGATTCTCCCATATTGCATGGGACCTTAGCCAAGTGACCAGGGGTGGTGCCAGAGAAATTTTTTTGTGAGGCCATTCGCAACAAAAAGATTTCGATGATTTGAAGCAGTGATTGTGCTCAGCCTCGGTGCTCTCATTACAAGACTTGTAACATCCTTTTGAGATTGAGACAACTACTTCATAATATGTTGTGGGCACAGTTCTCACTCAACATGGACATCCAGTGGTCTATCATAGTGAGACACTAAAATACCATTCGTAAATACCCCACTTACGAAAAATAAATGTAATCCATTGTACAATCCTATCATCAGTGGAGGACTTAAATTATTGGAAAGGAGACAATCATCCACACTGATCATAAGTCTATGTAATTCATGCAGACACAAGGACAATTGTAGAGTGACCTCCCTTGGAAATGGTCCACATACTTGCATTAGTTCCATCTCAAGATCAAGTATAAAAGAGGGAGAAACAACCTCATCACTAACTGCCTCAATTGACCTCCAGTTGCAACACTAACCACAGTGCTACAATCCTATAGCCGTTAGACCTCCATATGGCCCAAAATCTATGAGAGATATCCCGACATTGCCACTACCTACCATATACTCGACACAAACATAATTGTCATAGATTTTCATCTTCAGGACAAGTTGTTGTGTCATATGGGCCATCATTGTGTCCCATAAAGAAAGTGAGTGAATCTCATTTGGGAAGCTCACCACAAGTGGTTTGAAGGACACTTTGGCGTAGAAAAGACAATGGTAGTGTTGCAACAACATTTCTATTGGTCGAAACTTCGATAGGATGTCATCGAGTATATTAGGTCATTTACAACATGGGCCATTGCCAAATCAACCATTAAGAAATAAGAAATGTACGCCCCTCTTCCTACTCCTAACTGTAATATCCATAGGCTGAACCCAATTGTAAATATAAATACAAATGTGCGTAAGTTGGTGAGTTGTTTGATATAATTTTGTATGCACATTTCATGGCATAGTGTGTGAATATACTGCGCAGTAAAATGAGTAAGTGTGCACATTCCAGGATATCGTGCCCAACATCTTAAGTGCATGCGATGTTGAGGCCAGGGAGCCTTTATGTATATGACATGTTTTATAGGCTGGTGAGCCATTTATTATAAGCTAGAATGCTTATGTTTTGATTAGGCCAGAGAGCCTAGATGTTAAAGGACAGTGCACCTATTTTTGTATATGTCTCATGATTAATACAAAATACATCAATGCACGCAGAATAACCATGATAAAAGAGATGGGGGACTAAACTCCACTAGTTAAAGAAAGGGAGGGGCCTAAAAGTTAAGGAAAAGGGGATAAGCTAGGGAGATTAAGACAAAAAGGAATATTATATTAATATTTCTTAAATCATAAAGTATGGATAATTATTTTATCCTAAGTTCTAAAGTTGGGGACAAGTGAGCCAAAGTAGTTCCCAACATGATAAGTGTCAAGTTGGGGACATGCATACATATTGTTGGGACTTAGTTCATTTTGAATCATCTTTTTTTCCATCATTCTTGCCATCACTCCTTCCATCTTGGATTCATCCAGTCAATCATCCATGAGCATGCACACACCCATTGAGCTATCCTTTGTATCTTTATGACTATACCTGAACTCGTATCCATAGCCATTTTTGGTGTTGGTGTAGTTGGTTAGCTTGGGATCTCGACTGAAGAGGCGGGTTGTCAAGCCCGTGAGCAATTCTCTAGGTGGGAGAATTGTTGGGGATTGATTTCTTGAAGGTGCTAAACTGCAGCTACATTGCTCTAAGACTTCCCGTCTGGCCTGTTGTTGAAGCCCGAAAAGGAAGTGGGGCAGGCGAAAGACTGTTGAGTAGAGAAGGGGCACACTTCCTGGGTGGGACAGACATGTGGGGAATGAGGGATTGTAGGTTGTTAGTTTGAGTTGGCACCTGAGACAGAGTCTTTCCTATTGTCTATGAGCCTTTATCCTGGTTAGGAATACCTTTACCTAGGTGCAGTTTAGTCCCATCCTGGGGGTGACTCACTATTGAGAGTGATGAATATTGTGGTTTAAGGATGGGAGGTTTGTGGAAGTTCTGCACACAGTTGGTGACATTCTTGCCAAGATAAGTCTCAATTGTGTGATAAATTTACATGCTGCATTGTTATTTAGGTGTTTATTTTTATGGGTATTTCCTGTATACGTTGAATGTATATGTTTATTGTTATCTCAGTATGAATACGTGTATTTACATATGTGTTTGTATGTTTACGTTTTATGTATAATGCTTCTGCCAGAGTTCTATGCGTGTATATTTTAATTGCATAAAGTCCTTCAAAGAAAAATTTATGTGGCATAGCTCAGTTGGATATTGGGTATGTTACAATATGTTCTGCAAAGAGAACTGCAAGAGTTCTTTGGTGTAGTGTGGCCCAGCATGGATGGTCGGGGACGTTACAACATGGTATCAGAGCTTCAGCTTTTAGCACTGAGCCTGGATGGGCCGAGCAAGTTCAGTTGAAGCGACTATTCACAGAACATTTATTTCGAACGGGCCAAATTTCGATTTGGAGAGCGTCCATGGTAAATTTTGGAAGGAATGATGCGGAATTGGAAAAATCCCCAATTCCTATTGTTAAATTCGCGAGAAAATGGAGAAATTCAGACATGCGATGAGATATTATTGATTTAATGTATGTTTTAACAAACTTAGATCTGGAATTGGTCAAATTTGAAGTTACAGTGTATCCATGACAGATGGAGCGAGATTAATAAATGAAATTATCAATTTGTGACTGATTTTTGGGTAAATTCATTCAAGAAATGTCAACCCACAGCGATTTGTTGTTGCAGAAGTTGAATGGGTGTTATTGGGGTGAAATTGAATAAATTTTTCGTTGTAGAATGTCTATGGTAAACAGGGGAAAAAGTGAAGCAAAAGCCCCAATTTCTGCAGTGAAATTCACAAGGAATTGATGCCCATATAAATGAATGTGCACAGGTGGGTGCACTAAAAATTCATGATGCGCAATGAAAAGCTTGTGATATGTAAAATTTGGCACTAGGTGGAAAGATATTGGCGTACTGGTGCACGCGCTAAATTTTGGTGCCGCGTGGAAAAATGTTAGTGTGCAGATGTGCATGCTAAATTTTAGTGTCACGTGGAAAATTTTTAGTGTGCGGGTGTGCGCACTAAATTTTGGCACCGTGTGGAAAAATGGTTGCGTTCAGGTACGCACACTAAATTCATCTTTGCGTGGTGTGCACACACATAATAATGGCATGCGTGGTGTGCACAGCATTGGCAGAGTGCATAGGAGTTTGGTTGGTGTGCGTGCAATGTGGTTATATGTTGTCATGCAACAGTTTAGTTAATGGTGCGTGTAGAGTATTGGTGAGCGGTGGGGCATACTAAACTTTGGCAGGGTGCAGCGCATCGAGTGAAATGCACGCGGAATATCAAAGTGCAGTACAAAAAACTATGCACAGTGGATATTGGCATGCGGTACAAAAATAATAATAAAAATAAAAAATAAAAAAAAATACGCGCGATGGATATTGGCGCGCGACACAAAAATAGTGCACGCAAGTTATTGGCGCAATAGAGAAGTGATGCACATTGGTTATAGGTGCACGGAGTACGATTTATCTTGTGGTGTTTCTGTACACAACAAATATGGGTGTAGAGGTACAAATTTGTACATGCATAGTTGTTTGGAGGATGAATAACAACAGGAAACCAGTGGTTTTCTACGACATTTTATATCATTTGAACGTCATCTTTTTGTACTGCATTTTTTAGGGCCTTAAGAGCATTTTTAGCAAATAAAAAACCACAAGACAGAGGTGTACCAAAGGCACACTCTATCTTTGCAGCTCAAATAAAAGAGCTTGGAGAGAGCTTTCCAATGGTGTAAATTGATCGTCAAACTAAGCTTTTATGAGAAAGTTACAGTACAAACAATGAAGGGTAAACTATAAGACCCAGCTAGCTTCAAAGAGCCATAACTTTCTGCTCTGGAATCTGAATGAGGCACATGAGCCATCAATGGAAATCTATTGAGCCATAGAATACAATCCCAGAGATGAATTAAATTTATGGACAAGCTAAAAGTGTTTAATATGGAAAAGAATGTACCTGTAGCATTCCAGACCAAAAACACAAATTGACCTAGAACTTCAACAGGCTATATCCAGCAGCCCAGAACCCAGAATGAGGTAAAACTTGGAAAAAATGTCCATAATATGTATATGAGGAAAACCAATTGAGATCCTATGAAAAATCCAATGGATTAGGTACAAAAATTCTTGATTACAACGCAAATTTGCGCCAAGTTGAAAAATGAGCAGAAAAGTTAAGGGGAAATTTTCAAATTACCATAACTTTCTACTTCAGACTCGGAATTGAGCATGTGAGTAGGTGTTGGAGAGGTCTTGGATAGAAGAATATAATTATTCACCTAGAAAATTGATCAAGGCATTCAATGTTTTCAGAAAGCATAAGAAATATTTCTGATATATTATTGAACCAAAATGGTTCATAATTTTCATGAACTGTTGAAACAGTTAGCCTGACAAAGTTTTGGTGGCTACACATTTTGAAAAGTTAACAAAAAGTAGATCAGATTAGAATCAACATAGATTCCATAGTAATGGAATAGGCACAGGGGACTTATAGCCAAGAATATGAAATCAGAGGAATGGATGTCCATTTGGGCATTGAAGGAACAAACTCCAATGGGCATGGAGAAGGAAGGGATGAAAATGTGAATATGGTAGAGACCATTAAGAATTTGCAGAGGGATATCCAAAGGCATAAAGTTGATAATGAAAGGCTTATGAGAGCTAAGGAGCAGTAGGATGACTTCAACATGAAGTTATTGGAGAGCTTGAACATAATAGAAAATAAATTGGATAAGGAGAGTGGCTCAAGCAAATCAGGAAGTCACAGACCTCCTGATGAGAAAAGAGGAGAAATAGGTGTTAGTAGACATCACCATCACTCCCCAAATAATTCCAATAAGACAACACATAGCAGTTGTTAAGTAGCTAGAGAGGTAGTCGGGGGGCCTAGAGGGCCCATAATGATAATAGTGGAGGTCATTCAATGTAAGGTGGACTAGGTCTACTATATTATTAAATAAGGCCCACTATGGTATTTAGATATAATAAATGGGTAATTAGATATAATAAATGTAAGAGGACTTCTTAAAAGGTTCTACTTCTAGAAGATTTTCCCTCTAGAATGTTCTTAGGTGATGGCAACACTATATAATGGGGTTCAAGAAATGTAATGGGATATGAAGAGAAGTATTGGATTTGGAGCAGTAGATCAATAGGAGGATGCCCCCTCAAAGAGGCAAGTGAACAGGAGATGATCCCTTCCATAATAGGATCCATTGTATGGGATTTCCCTACATCAAGGGTTTAGTAATAATAAAGTGTGGTTTATTTTATCTTGCTTTGTGGATCTATTGTGTATTCAATATTTGTGGTGATTATATTTGTAGATCTATTTAGGTTCTTAAAAAGTGGTATCAGAGCACTTTTCTTGGCAGATATTGTGGGAAAATATTTTTTATTTTTGCAGATATTTCTTATGGCGGACATCAATGATGAGTATAATCAAGAAATATATGCTTGGTATGATCCTGATGTCAATTGCGATGATTGGTATATGGATAGTTGTCCTTTCTGGGATGACAACCACTTCCATATTTTATTTGATGACTCTACTCCACCTTCTGTAGAGAACATAAATTTTCCACATCAAGAGCTAGTTATGATTACCAGCGTCTAGCCTGCATATTCTAAAATAGTATTGTTTCTTCCAGATTTAGTGTTGACCCTTTCCCAATATGTGGTTGTATATTCTTACTTGGATCCACATGATAGGTGTCAGTATTGGGAGCATCAATTTCAGTTGGTTATTGGGTGTCGATATCTTCCATGTGAAGTTCACATGAGCACTTGGACATGGGACCCTGGTTTACAATGGAGGTTGGACTACTTCAGCATGGTTTCTTCCATTTCTCAATGGGACCCTGGTTCTCTAGTCTACTTCAACACTATGGTCCACACTTATCCATGAGACCCTAGCATATGGTTGTACACCAAGCGTTGAGGACAATGCTTTCATAAGGGGGATGGAATGTAAGGCAGTTAGAGAGGTAATTGGAGGGGCCAGAGGGCCCATAGTGATACTAGTGGAGTTCATTCAATGTAAGGTGGAATAAGTCGACAATATTAGTTAGATATAATAAATGGTTAATTATATATAATAAATGTAAGAGGACTTCTTAGAAGGTTCTACTTCTAGAAGATTCCTCCTCTAGAATGTTCTTAGATGATGGTAGAACTATATAAAGGGGTTCAAGAAATGTAATGGGATATGAAGAGAATTATTGTATTTGGAGCAGTATCTCAATAGGAGGATGTCCCCTCGAAGAGGCAAGTGAACATGAGAGGATCCCTCCCATAATATGATCCATTGTATGATGTTGCCCTACCTCAAATGTTTGATAGTAATAAGGGAGATTTTGCATATTTTTCTTGTATATCTATTGTGGTGCTTTTTTATTCAGTATTTGTTTCTTAACAAGTGGTATCAGAGAACTTTCCTTGGCATACATTGTGAGCAAATATTTTTTCATTTTGCATATTTTTTTTTTCGGAGAAGAAAAAAAGAGTGTTGCGACATTCCAGAAATGTTGTGTATATTTCTGTGAAACAATTGTAAAAATGGGTTCTCTATATGGGTTCCTCTAAAAAAAACACCAAATTTGAAAAAAAAAATCATTCGAAACGGAGTACGAGAAGTCAAGATATTGAAGTTTTTAAATCTGCAATTTTCAGGGTTTTTTCTGCGAAGGGCGACGCAATTTTTTATTTTATTTATGTAGAATCTGGAGGCCGAATTTGCCCAAACAAATTATAGATATGAGTTCCTCTCACAATTTCACCCAATTTCAATGAAAAAAATCAACTGAAACGGAGTCCGGGAAATGAAGTTATGAGCATTTTAAATTCATCAGTTTTTTAGGGTTTTTCCATAAAAAAACTGTGATTTTCTGTCGTAACTTATTGTTATAATTTTTGGGTTTTTTCATGACAGCTGCATGACAGAAGATTTCGTAGGGTGCTCAGATGTATATTTCTCTCAAACTCTCAAAGAAATTCTACAAATTACTGAAACATTTAAATCTCAATTGTATGACACATTGGATGCTAGATTGCATGACCTTGCAGATGTCCTCAATGATAGTTTTCGTAGTATTCAAGATTCTTTGGATAGCATGCAGGAGAGGTTTATTATGGAGGACCTCAGGGATGAATATAATAAATAAATATATGCTTGGTATTATTTTGAGGCCGATTGTGATGATTGGTATATGGATAGTTTTCGTTTATGGGATGACAACCACTTCCATACTTTATTTGATGAGTCTACTCCACCTTCTGTAGAGAATATCAATGTCCCACATCAGGAGCTAGTTACCAGCGTCCAGCCCACATATTCTACAATGGTATTGTTCCTTCCATATTCATGTTTGATCATATACCACTATGTAGATGGATATTCTTATTTGGATCCACATGATAGGTGTCAGTATTGGGATCATCATTTTCAGTTGGTTATTAGGTGCGGATATCTTCCATGTGGGGTTCACATGAGAAATTGGACATGGGACCCTGGTTTACAATGGATGTTGAACTACTTCAGCATGGTGGCTACCATTTGTCAATGGGACCCTGGTTCTCTAGTATACTTCAGTATTATGGTTCACACTTATCCATGGAACCCTGGTTCTCTAGTGTACTTCAACACTATGGTCCACACTTATCCATGAGACCCTGGTATATGGTTGTACATCAAGCATTGAGGACAATTCTTTCATAAGGGGGATGGAATTTTAGGTAGCTAGAGAGGTAGTGGGGGGGTCCAGAGGGCCCATAATGATAATAGTGGAGGCCATTCAATGTAGGGTGGACTAGGTCCACTATATTATTAAATAAGGCCCACTATGGTAGTTAGATATAATAAATGGGTAATTAGATATAATAAATGTAAGAGGACTTCTTAGAAGGTTCTACTTCTATAAGATTATTCCTCTAGAATGTTCTTAGGTGATGGTAGCACTATATAATGAGGTTCAAGCAATGTAATGGGATATGAAGAGAAGTATTGGATTTGGAGCGGTAGCTCAATAGGAGGATGCCCCCTCGAAGAGGCAAGTGAACAGGAGATGATCCCTTCCATAATAGGATCCATTGTATGGTGTTTCCCTACCTCAAGGGTTTGATAATAATAAAGTGTGGTTTATTCTATCTTTCTTTGTGGATCTATTGTGTATTCAATATCTGTAGATCCATACATGTGACTGATACAACAAGAAGAGTATCAGTCACATATGATTGAAGTGGAAGGTATGATTAACAACCAAACCATTGCTATTTTAATTGATTCAGGAGCTAGTCATAGTTATATAGATCCTAAGATGGTGGAATGTTTGCATTTTCCAAGAAGCAAGCATGGGAAATCTTGGTTTGTGTAGCTGGCTACAGGAGCCAAAAGAAAAGTTAATGATATGGTTAAGTCATGTCTTATGGACATGAATGGACTGAACACCAGGGCAGATTTGAACATCTTTCCTTTAGGTTCCTATGACTGTCTAATTGGGACAGATTGGTTGGACTAGCATCATGTCATCCTAAACTATCATAACAAGGAATTTACTTGCTTGTATGAGGAAGGGACCCTAAGGAAAGTGCAGGGATTTCCCAGGGCAGTAACCATCATAGAAATTTCATCTTTGCAGCTGAAGAAATGTTACAGAAAAGGGTGTCAAATATTTGCAGCACATATGGAAGAGACACGTAAAGATAAGGTGTCAAATTTGGAAGATCATGTAGTCCTGGAAGATTTTGAAGATGTGTTCAAGGAGGTACTAGGACTACCCCGAAAGAGAGATATTGATTTCTCTATAAATTTAATGACGGGAGCAACTCCAGTGTCAAAGACTCCTTACAGGATGAGTACACCAGAGCTGAAGGAGTTACAAATGCAACTTGAAGAGCTTATGAATAAGGGGTATATACACCCAAGTGTGTCACCTTGGGTTGCCCCAGTCTTGTTTATGAAGAATAAATATGGAACATTAAGATTGTGCATTGATTTCAGATAGTTGAATAAAGTGACTGTTAAGAACAAGTATCCTCTGCCAAGGATTGATGATCTTTTTGATCAATTAAATGATGCAAAGATCTTTTCAAAGATATATCTCAGGTTAGGATACTATTAGGTAAGGATTAAAGAGGAGGATATCAGCAAGACCACCTTCAGGACAAGGTATGGTCATTATGAGTTCATAGTGGTGTCATTTGGGTTGTCAAATGCACCAGTTGTTTTCATGTGCTTAATGAATGGTGTTTTCCAAGAATATTTAGAAAAGTTTGTCACTATCTTTTTGGATGACATTCTTATATATTCTAAGTCATAAGAAGAGCATGAGAATCATTTGAGGATGGTTCTGCAAGTATTAAGGGAGCATCATTTGTATGCCAAATTGAGAAAGTGCTCATTTTATCAAAAGCAAATTCATTATTTGGGGAATATCATTTCACAAGATGGGATAGTAGTGGATCCTAAGAAGATAGAAGCCATTAGAGAATGGCCAGTGCCAGAGAATGTGATAGAGGTGAGATCATTCATGGGTCTTGCAGGCTACTATAGGAGACTTATTAAATGATTTTCAAAGATTGCACACCCAATCACTTCCTTGCAAAGAAAGGGTGTGAAGTTTCAGTGGACAGTGGATTGTGAAAAGAGTTTCCAACACTTGAAACAATTGTTAACAAGTGCTCCAATACTAAGGATTAGGGACCTAAATGAAGACTTCAGTGTATGCACAGATGCATGTAAAGAGGGACTTGGTGGATTCCTCATTCAAAATGGGTTTGTTATATGTTATGAATCAAGGAAGTTAAAAGAGCATGAAAGACACTATGTCACTCATGATTTGGAGTTGGCAGCCATAGTGCATGCCTTGAGGAAATGGAGACACTACCTCATGGGGAAAAGGTTTGAGCTAAGAACAAACCAAATGGTCTGAAATATTTATTTGATCAGCCAACTCTAAATGCTAGGCAAACCAGATGGTTAGAATTTCTAAGTGAATATGACTTTGATATAAAGAATATCAAGGGAAAAGAGAACAAAGTGGTTGATGCACTCAGAAGAAGAGTACATGAATTACATGTTACAACCATTAGAATGTACCAATCAGATTTGAAAGACATAATTATAGAGACTTCCGAATCAGATTTGCAATACAAAGATTTAGTGGCCAAATTACAACAAGGTATTTTGCAGCAGAACGTTGAGGAATACAAGCTAGATAATGATGAAATTATCATGTACAGGGGAAGAATTTATGTACCAAATTCCAAGGAGTTGAAAAATATGATATTGAGGGAAATGAATAATGTACCTTATGTTGGACACCCAGGTTATCAGAAAACTATTGCAGTCATCAAAAGACAATATTATTGGTCAGGCATGAAGAAAGAGTTTGTTGATTTTATTGCCAGATGTTTGGAATGTCAAAAAATAAAGGATGAGCATAGACACCCAGCTGGTTTGCTATAGCCATTACCCATTCCTGAGTGGAAATGAGAATTTTTAACAATGAATTTCATCACCAAACTTCCCAGAACAAGCAAGCAACATGATTCTATCATGGTAGTGGTGGATAAGCTTACTAAAGTTGCCCATTTTGTTCTAGTTAAGCTCACTCACAATGAAGCGAGCATTGATGATGTTTATATGAAAGAAATTGCTAGATTACATGGAATACCCAAGAGAATTGTGTCTGACAGATATCCAAAATTTACCTCAAAATTTTGGAAGGGATTATTTAGTGGATTTAGAACAAATTTGAATTTTAGCACAGCTTATCATCCAGAATCAGATGGACAGACAGAGAGGGTAAATCAAGTAATTGAAGATATGTTGAGAATGTATGTGATGGATAAACCATCAAAATGGGAAGACTACCTACACTTGGTAGAGTTTTCTTATAACAATGGGTACCAATCATATTTAAAGATGATCCCATTTGAGGCACTCTATGGCAAAAAGTGAAACACACCATTAAGCTAGGATAACCCAATAGACAGAGAAGTGGTTGGGCCAAATTTGCTCAGGGAAATGGAGGAGCAAATGATAAAAATAAAACAAAATTTAAAGGCTACCCAAGATAGGTAGAAAAGATATGTTGATAAGGGAATAACTCACATGGAATTTAAAGTGTGTGATCATGTATTTTTGAAAGTGATGGCCAATAGAAGTTCCCTGAAGTTGGGAAATTGTTCAAAGTTTGTAACTCACTATTGTGGGTCATTTGAAATCCTAGAGAGGATTGGTGCAGTTGCTTATATGATTGCATTGCCTGCATCTATGTCTGTTCATAATGTACTCCATGTATCTTTCCTCAAGAAATATATACTTGCTGCTAATCATGTTATTGATTGGAATGTGATTGAGGTGGAACAAGAAGGAACTTTCCAAGTGCATCCGGTACGCATTTTGGACCGGAAAATCAAATAGCTCTAGAATCGAGCCATAGGGCTTGTAAAGGTCCAATGGATCTGGTACGGTCCTGAGGATGCTACTTGGGAGCATGAAGATGCAATGCGGGCAAAATACATGCATCTTTTTGAGGATTTTTAAAATTTTGTTGTGTGTGTACATGATGCACTGAGGACAATGCATAAAATAAGGGGAGGGGATTGTAATATCCCTAGGATGAACCCAATTGTAAATATAAATACAAATGTACGTAAGTTGGTGAGTTGTTTGATATAATTTTGTATGCACATTTCATGGCATAGTGCATGCATGTACTACGCAGTAAAATGAGGAAGTGTGCACATTCCAAGATATCGCACGCAGCATTTTAAGTGTGCGTGATGTTGAGGCCAGGGAGCCTTTGTGTATATGACATGTTTTATAGGCTAGTGAGCCAGTTATTATAAGCTAGAATGCTTATGTTTTGATTAGGCTAGAGAGCCTAGATGTTAAAGGTTAGTGTGTCTATTTTTGTATATGTCTCATGATTAATATAAAATACATCCTTGCATGCAGACTGACCATGATAAAAGAGATGGGGGACTAAACTCCACTAGTTAAGAAAAGGGAGGGGCCTAAAAGTTAAGGAAAAGGGGATAAGGTAGGGAGCTTAAGCTAAAAAAGAATATTATATTAATATTTCTTAAATTATAAAGTATGGATAATTATTTTATCCTAAGTTCTAAAGTTGGGGACAAGTGGGCCAAAGTAGTTCCCAACATGACAAGTGTCAAGTTGGGGGCATGCATACATATTTTTGGGACTTAGTTCATTTGGAATCATCATTTTTTCCATCTTTCTTGCCATCACTCCTTCCATCCTGGAGTCATCCAGTCAATCATCCATGAGCATGCACACACCCATTGAGCTATCCTTTGTATCTTTATGATTGTACCTAAACCCGTATCCATAGCCATTTTTGGTGTTGGTGTAGTTGGTTAGCTTGGGAACTCAACTGAACAGGTAGGTTGTCAGGCCCTTGAGAAATTCTCTGGGTGAGAGTATTGTTGGGGATTGATTTCCTGAAGGTGCTATACTATAGCTGCAATGCTCTAAGACTTCCTATCCATCCTGTTGTTGAAGCCCGGAAAGGAAGTGGGGCAGTCGAAGGACTATTGAGCAGAGAAGGGGCACACTTCCTGGGTAGGATAGGCATGTGGGGAATGAGGGACTGTAGGTTGTTAGTATGAGTTGGCACCTGAGACAAAGTCTTTCCTGTTGTCTATGAGCCTTTATCCTATTTAGGAATCCATTTACCTAGGTGGAGTTTAGTCCCAGCTCGGGGGTGACTCACTGTTGAGATTGATGAACAGTGTGGTGTAAGGCTGGGAGGTTCGTGGAAGGTATGCATGTAGTTGGTGACATTCTTGCTAAGATAAGTGCCAATTTTGTGATAAATTTACCTACTACATTGTTATTTACGTGTTTATTTTTATGGGTATTTCCTGTATATGCTGCATGTATATGTTTACTGTTATTTTAGTGTGAATATGTGTATTTTCATATGTATTTGTATGTTTACGTTTTATGTATAATGACTCCGCAAGAGTTTTGTGTGTGTGTATTTTAATTGCATGCAGTCCTTCAAAGAAAAATTTATGTGTCATAGCTCAGTTGGATATCGGGTATGTTACAGTATGTTCCGCAAAGAGAACAATAAGATTTCTCTGGCGTAGCGCGGCCCGACATGGACCTTACACCATCACCAAGGTTTTGGCTGATAATTCTTTTGATATCAACATTCCCCTCTTCCTTGGCCTGAACATAGTGTTTAATGTGGACCTCCTTCTGCCATACTTTCCACCATTATTGGACACCTCATAGATAGAAAAAAAATTGACACCAACATAGCTCAACCCTGACTCCATGGAACATGAATCCACTAATCATATCATGGAGACACAGTTCAATGAAAATCGCCAATAGAATCTTCATATTTATCATGTTGTCAAAGCGGGGTAACTCCTGCACCAAGGCAAGTGGCTCACCTGAGGCCAAATTCAAAAGAAATTTTATCATGAGATGAGGGAACTTGAAGAAATGGATACCGTTTCTTCCTAAGGGGGAGGATTGTTCCATGTGGATATCGATGGATACCCACCTATTGAAATTGTCTCACATACAATTTTCATCTTAGCAGTTTTTTTCTATCTCTTTGGGTCCTAAACTTTCGGGGCCATTTTGAAGTCCTAAAGAACGTTTTTTGGGCTTGCCACAGTCATACTATAAACAAAGTTAGAGTGTGATAGCAACATGTATTGCTGAGATAGACCTTTCCAATGGGCTATCATGCACCTAAAACAGATATCGTATGCAAAAGTTATGACCCCGGGAAGTTGATGTTCCAGCTTACCCCATCAGGGCCCACATGAGTTTTGATGCTTCATCTCCCAGGGTTGGTTTTTGGATTTCTAGGGTTTTATGATTACTTATTGATGATAAAAAATCATGGAGGCCTTCTTGTAATTTTCTCAGGCGAATGCACATAGCCACCACATCTCTTCTCAAATATTAGCTACCAACATTCGAGCAAGATTGTTACATTTTGCATTTTACAGTTTCAGTAAATTTCTTTATTGAATATAAGTCAAGTTTCATTGTATCTATGTTATTGTTCATTATATATCTATGTTAATGTTATATATCTTTGTCTCATTTCGTTCCGCTCATAAATTCAGACAAATCCAATATTCATACAAGTTGGAATGGACTTACTCATCAATCTAATTAACATAAGTTGGAGTACAATGTTTTGTATGTCAATAGTTCACATAAGTTGGATGGACATGCTCATCCATCCATAAGTCCCCAAGTTACAATGAAACATGGTCAAATCATTCAAACCATCCAAAAAGTCCATCTCATATCAACACATTGGAGAATGACAAAGTCACACTCTAAACAAGGTAGTACTCTAAGGATTAGACTGTACATAAGGTACGCACATTTGTTATTTTTTAATTGTAAATAAAGTACCATATTGAAATAAAATCTGGAGATTGGGTCATATTATTTTCATTTTCATATATTTATGATGTTTCTTCGAGTGCAATTTAATTGTATTTCACTTTTTATTATATAGATTTTTCTTTTATTTAGTTTTGAAGTCTTTGGCTTTTGAAATCTGTGATGTGATTTTCTTCAAAGAATTATGTTTACCTTGGATTTTTATTTGTTGCAAAAAAAATAGAAAACACTAATAATGATTTATTTTGACATTAATTTCTTTTCATACTTCATTTTCCTTCACAAAAGGTTTGGTTTTCAAAGTTCTCTAGACAAATAAAAATACAAAAACATATCATCTTACTAAAGAACCAAAAAACATTCATAAGTCTAAGGAATTTTCTTAATATTTAATCTTCCTCCTACTCACTACAAAAACATATCATATTACTAAAAAAACATTCATAAGTCTAAGAAATTTTCTTAATCTTTAAGAATATGTTTATCCTTCCTCCTACTCACTCCTACATTATTACTCCTCGAGAGGAAAACACAAAGGGAGTTCAAGACTTGTGAGACTATAAACCATAGTTTGATACCACATAGCCTCTCATCTAGCCAATGAGACTAAATTATTGTTTATTTTTTAGGAATATGTTTTTAAACACCACAATACATGCTAAGACTTTGTTACTTATTTTGTAATGCACTTGTGATTTCTAACACACCAAGTTTAGGAAGCAAAGAATCAACAATATTTATATGTGTTTGCATATAAATTCAAGGTATTAAGTTTCACATTTTAACAAATGAGTTAGTAACAAACAGAGATTGAAATTAAAAACAAAGGATTTAACCAATATCTTTTATAAGCTACACAATCTTAACACAAAGTTGTTGTAATTCTAACATTTTTTAGTAAATTAATATTTACAGATATTAAGGGTTATAAAAGAGTGTTAATATAATTAATCTTATAAAAAATAATATGACTTTAACTAATTAAGAATCAATTAATTCAATTTAAATTATTGTAATGAATAGTGTGTTAATATATTTCAAATTTAATTAAATACTTAATAGTTAATTAGGATAATTCTTAATGCATTTAATCCAAATTTCATGATTTTATCCAAATTTTGTGAAATAATTGTTCACATATTTAAGCCTACCGTAGTCTATGCTATCTTGTCATAGTCTACCCTACACTAACTTGTCCTCCTAGAATATCATACCCTATCATAATCTTTTTTTGTCTTAATTTCATTGAACTTAGACTACACTACCTTACCCTACACTACATTATGTTACCTAAACTACCCTACCTAAACCTAGAACATCCTATCCCTAATCTAGGCTATCCCTACTCTACCGCACCCTAGACTAAATTTCCCTATATTATCCTACCTCACTTAATCCATGCATAATTTATCCTTTCCTATGCTACACAAATGATGGGCCTCAAAATTTTCATCTTTTCATCATCCTTTATATATCTTTTTACTTACTTGTAACCCCATATTTATTCATCTCGATGCTTAAAACCATAATTTTGGAATAAGGTATTTTCCATTGAATTTCTTTAATATTTCTATTAAAAATATAATTAACATGAGGATAAATGTGTATTTTTTATTTACTTATGAATAATGGATTATTTGTGGATAATTTATGATAGGATATTAATTCAAGATCTTACACTACTCACACTACTTGTCTACGAGCTACAAGTTGGAAGAAATTCGAGTCAATGGGGCAAAGTATTTTTAGATCCATGTGTTTCAGATTTAACATGCTACATATGATAAAATTGGTTATTAATGATCATGTAGCCACTTGGGGAAGATATTAAAACATATATTCCATGGTTTTATTATTGGAGGGAAGATTTTTATGTGCTCACTTGTGCATACCCATTTTTACTACACATTCAAAGATCCCCCATGTATATGCCATGGATATAGTGAGCCCAACACCACTAATAACTATTTTGAACATATTTTTGGAAAGGTTTTATAACTCATGTAGATTAATACAAATTTGACAATCAAAAGAATTCCAAAATCCATTGGGATTTCGCAAGAATATTAGAAATAATTTTGTATATTGTATAAATTGTAAAATGGTTTTAACCATTCAAGATTCATTAATTCTCAAGTGGATCTATATTTAGACATTTGTTATTTATATTTTAAATCAAGATCATGTATAAAAGAGATGCTCGGGAAGAAAGGATCTCTTTCTATTATAACCCTAATTTGCACCAGACATGCATACCTAGCAGCAAGCCATCTTACTTACTATTTTTGCCAAACCAATACTGAATAAATTTTCTTAAGAACCAAATTTTTTAAGATGTACGCACCCTGCACCACTACTTCCCACGTATGTACACTAGATGCACCATTAATTCCCACGTACGTATGCTAGTTGTACCATTACAACCTGTGTATACCCACAAAAGTTGCAAAAAATAAAAAGGTGCAAGGGAATACGAGATTTTGGGTAGTTTCCTAGCCAATTGACCGCCCATAGCCCATCACCCAACCGAATAACTATATTTTTTCCATATAAGAGAAGGTTTTGGGGTCCCATTCTAAGGAGAAACATGAAAACAATGAAACTCTGCCCATTTTACTTTCCCCCCTTGCCCTAAGTATTTGCAGCCACATTGTGAGTTTTCATCCAGAATTCCTTATTATTGCCCCTTTTTCCTCATCCATAAGCCTATGCCCATTCTCTAGAGAGAAGTATGAGAGAAGAAGGATACGTGGAAGAAGTTGGAGCTTGGTGAAGAGGAGCCCGGGACTAGGTTCGTGGAGGAGTCCCCGATCTCATTTTGTAAGTGACTTTGTGAGATTAATATAAAGAAGTATTTTTGTCGTCTCGCCATATGATGTGTTTAATATTTATGTTTGATTTACATTTTGTTATGAAGTCTAACCCATTAATTCATATATAGAATGCTTGTTCGTAGTTTCTTGTTTGTCTTTTGGTGAATGCAGGTCAACCTTGGGAGGAGATTTGCATTCGAGAAGCGACTGAATGCATTGGGATCGACACCGGACGTGGAGTTCAAGGTAAGACTACCAGATCCCTATAATTTGTACTTTATATATGAATGTGGGGTGCTATCGGGATAGTTTTTAAAATTAGGATACTTTAGACAGTTAGCTCTGCCTGCAGTTTAGAACCCTACGAACTACCCTAGGGTTCTAAAGTGCAGGCAAAGCTAACCATCTAATGTCTCCTACTTTTAACAACTATCTCGACAACACCCCACATTCATATATAAAGTACAAAGTATAGGGATCTGGTAGTCTTACCTTGAACTCCTTTTCCGGTGTTGATCCCAATGCATTCGATCACTTCTCAACTGCAAATGTCCTCCCAAGGCTGACCTGCATTCACCAAAATACAAACAAGAAACTGTGAACAAGCATTCTATATATGGATTAATGGGTTAGACATCATAACAAAATGTAAATCAAACATAAATATTAAACACATCATATGGCGGGATGACAAAAGTACTTCTTTATATTAATCTCACAAAGTCACTTACAAAACGAGATCGAAAAATGCTCCTCGAACCCAGTCCTGGGATCCTCTTCACCAAGATCAAACTGCTTCCACGTATCCTTATTCTCTCATACTTCTATCTAGAGAATGGGCATAGGCTTATGGATGAGGAAAAAGGGGCAAGAATAAGGAATTCTGGCTCAAAAATCACAAAGTGGCTACAAATTCTTGGGGCAAGGGGGGAAAGAAAAATGGGCAGAGTTTCACTGTTTCATGTTTCTCCCTAGAATGGGACCCCAACACCTTATTTTATATGGAAAAAATATAGTTATTTGGTTGGGTGACGGGCTATGGGTGTTCAATTGGTTAGGAAACTACCCAAAAGCCTGTATTCCCTTGCACCTTTTTATTTTTTGCAACTTTTGTGGGTATACACGGGATGTAATGGTGCAGCTAGAGTACGTACGTGATCACTAATGGTGCAAATAACATACATACGTGGGAATTAGTGATGAAGGGCTCATACATATTCAAAAATTTGGTTTTTAAGAAGAGTTATTTAGTATTGGCTGGGAAAAAATAGTAAGTAAGATGGCCTGCTGCTAGGTATGCATGTCTAGTGAAAATTAGGGTCATAACAGATGCCCCCTAATGTGTGAGGTCAGAAGAGAATTTGATGGCCAAAATACATTACAAATATTTACCAACGTACGAAGCGAGTGAGCCCAGGACCAGAGTTTGGGAGGTGCCATCTGCAAAATAACAATTGTCTCACCGAGGTGAGAATACCCATGCTCAAGATGAAATAAATCATAGCTTCCAATCAAATACGTTGCATATCCATGTCATATAACTATATAAAGTGTAGTCGTGAGAAGTACACAGCAGATCTACATCTCAAAATCAAAAGATATACATAAATAGTATCCATCTTCAAGAAGCTAATGATGCCTGATGGTTGGAGATGAGGCCTTCAGAGCTTGAGAAACAACTTCAAGATCTTCAAAACTAGTGTAGGAGTGAAATATGAGTGTACAGCTTCACTACCCAGAGGTCTTCGATGGCTTGTCGTGGAACAGACAAGAGGATCTCAGTGATCGGGCAGAGAACTTCATTGATTTTAAACAAAGACTTTGATTGGAATTTCGGGATGGCTGGGCATGAGGACAAGAGACAAACTATAGAAAGTTCGACTCAAGTTGGGTAAAAATTCCCTTGGAAAATAACATGATGAATGATGAGACTCAAGAAGCATGACATTGACATAATTTCACGATGCAGGAGGCAACACAAACTCTCCATATTTTTGGAAGAATAACCAAACGGAGGAGGACACAACTCTATGTTACGAGAACAACTTCCTAAGGTCATATTAAATCCCAGATCTTGATGAAAAAATAGAAGGATGTGATTTGTCCAAGGGTGACTTATTGTGATGCCATAAAAATAAAATAATTTTCCCATCCTTTTTTGGGGGTATATTTGATTTTTTTTCTTTTTCAATATTTTGAAAGCTTGAAAAAGAATAAAAGAATGCTACGTTACAAAGGAGGAATCAGTGTCACAAGAATACTAGTTCCAAGTGTAAGGAACAAATTAATTCTTAGAGAAAGGAGACATGTGTAGGGAAAGGACACTCGGGAAAATTCCTACATGGGTCAAGGTGTCAAGACGCAAAGGCGAAGTGCTACAAGGCTTGCATATAAGGCATGCTTCATAGGTTCAGTTGTGAGCAACATGGAGCCTGCATTAGGCCAAAGATGTAGGAATGCAAACACAATTGATAGGACACAATGATAATGCCCTTCAATGTAATTTTGAATGAGCACAAAGATGGTAAGCTCGGTGGTTTTCCATTTTTAGAGAGTCTGAAAAAGAACAAAAGAAGACTCCAATGGGGTACCGTTTTCAAAGATAGTCTATTTAGCTCGAAAAATGGATAAATTAGCATAAAAAATACGTCTATTCAAAACCATTTTAACGAGTGTGATAAAGACAAGATCACTCGACAATCTTTTCAATTTTAAGGAGTCTGAAAAGAGATTAACTATGAACTCACTGCCTTTTTCTAGATTTAGTCTCCTTAGCCCGAAAAAGGTGAAATTTACTAAGGAGAACTCTCCTGGTGAGACAAATCTCCCAAGGTGTACCTTTTTCCTCCTTAATCTATAGGTCGTAAAAAGGGGTAAACTTATGCTAGTAGATTTTTTTCTGAACCAATTAACGAGTGTGAAAGAAACAAGGAGTCTGAAAAGAGCTTAACTATGGACTCTGTAATGGATGTTTTTCTAGATCGATTTAACGAGTGTGAAGAAACAAGGTCACTCGACGATCTTTTCAATTTTAGGGATTCTGAAAAGAGCTTAACTATGGACTCTGTGGGGGTTCCTTTTTCATAAATTTAGTCCCTCGGGCCAGAAAAAGGGTTAAACTTATACCTAAGAATAATCTTCTAGCGAACCAAAGTTCCTAGAGTATACCTATGTTCGTACAATTGACCGTCCAAATAAAAAAAGGGGTAAACTTCCACCGGACAGACGTTCCTTCAAGTTTCAATTTGGTGAGCGTGAAGGGCAACAAGATCGCTTAGCAATATTTCCATGTTTAGAGAGTTTGAAAAGGGCTTAAATAAGACTCCAGGGGGCTATGACTCACGTATGAAACTGGTTCAGGTAGAGCCCACTGCTAGACTCAGACCAAGATTCTCTTTGATAGTCAACTTGGAAAGTCTCCCAAGAGGGAAGAAAACACAAACCATGGTGTAAGTCCTCCCACTGTATAGAAACTGTATTCATGGATTCAAGGACAGCCTCATCTAAAGGTAATTAAAAATCTGAGAAATCATGCAAACGAGGGTCAACAGTCCTAAAGGGTGAAGTAAAATGACCATATTCCATATGACGATGGAGGCTCTGGTCAAGACTGGCAGAGTCTATCAACGAAGAATCAAAAGCACGAGGGCTTGAGGATCTATAAACAACGATATCAGACTCAGAAGGAGACTAAAGATCACTTAGACCTAGAGGGGGAATAAAGGGCTCCCATGCCCCCATTAGATAAACCAATGGATCAATTATTGAGACCAAGTCTCCAAGAGGCAAGCATGTTTTCACAGGTTCTTTCTTAGAAGCGATTGAACACCGAGGATAAGATGCCACATAATTAACCCGTGGCAGGGTAGAGTATACACAAACACTAGGAACATATAAAGGGGCAGCCTGAAGTAACGTCGAATCAGGATGGTGATTATTAGATGCCAGCTAGTAAATAGTGACAATACTTCCATTATGAGAGAAATGCATCACCCAAAAGAGCGTAGACACCACAACATTCATAGCATATACATAATCATGCCTGAGAAGAATATTGAAATCTAATGGGCCTTGCACCACTATAACACTGACAAGGACAATATTCCCACATAATGAGATAGGAAACTGAGAATGAATCCCCAAATATTCACTAGGACGTCTGTCAAAATCCAACAGCTCATGCGAAGTAGACACAAGCTTGAGAGATCCCAAGACTTTACAAACCGAGGAGGATAAAATACTTACAGAGGCTCCTTCATTCACGATACATCGATAAATGTTTGTTGAATTAACTTCAACCCTTATTTGAAAAGGTGTAGAAAAAGGAAGACGAGGCTCAACAAGATCATTCCAATCAAAGGAAACCATCCTACGGCTTGGAGGGGGTGTTCTCAGAATGAGCGGAATTCCCCCTTGCTCTAAAATTACTGAACTAGAAATGCTAAAAACATAATCCGTAGACACATCACTCTCTAAGAGAAGAGTGGGATCAGTTGAAGACTACATCAGCGTGACCACTTTGGTAGACTAGACACTCTTCAAGAGAAGAGTGGGATCAGCCGAAGACTACTTCAGTGTGACCACTTTCTTAACCAATGGTTGAATAGGCTGCGAGACTACATGGTCTAAAGGCACTTCACCCTCGAAAATAGGAGTGGGATCAGTCGATGACTGCATCGGCATGACCACTTTCTCAACCAATGGTTGAAAAGGATGTGAGACTACTTGGTCTAAAGGCACTTCACCCCTAAAAAGAGGAGTGGGATCAGCCGATGACTGCATCAGCATGACCAATTTCTCAACCAATGGCTGAATAGACTATGAGGAAATCTCATAAGACTCAAAATTAGAAGAGCTTGCAGATAGGGACCACAATCTTTGTACCTCTGGAATGCCAGGGCACAAATGAGTAAGGTGATCTCCCTTGCAAATATTACAAGGGAACTTAGGTTTACATCCTATCCATCTAGGTTTCTCAATAGAATCAATGCCCCCAGCATGACTGGCAGTGGCTGGTTTCACATCTCCAACGTGACTTGTAGAGATTGGTGATGGGTCAATAACGTGATTCAAAGAGGCTACAGACCTATTACCAGTATGACTAGTAGTGACTGGACTTTTTCCCCCAGCATGACTGGCAAGGGCTGGGTGCTTCCCCCCAGCATGACTTACAGAGGCTGGGTGATGGTATTCAACATGACTTGCAGAGGTTGAGGACTTATCTCCAACATGACTCACAGAGGTTGGTAATTTCTTCTTCCTATTCTTCCTCTTTCTATTTCGTTTTGACTTCCGGTTACTAGTAACTGTACTTTCACCAGAGGTAGGAGAAGGAGGAGGAGAAGACTTTGTTGACGAAGGAACATCAACAGGATGCCCATGACATAAAGTGCTTAACTGATAAGTGCAAGAGCACTCGGGACATTTGAAATGGTGCCCAACCAAACTGGTAGTCCCACATTCAACCCAGGAATGTACAAAGTGGCCATCAAAGGGACACCAACGTTTTCGAAGAAAGGAAAAGCACAAGAATCCCCTTGCAAAGGGGTTCCTTGGTTGGAATCATCAGGAAGTTTATCCATAAAGATCTTATGCACAACTTCTCCCCTTGCGGGATTGTTCAAGTCCATAAAAGTCTCACAAACCGAATCCGAAGAACAAGTGTTATCAAAACAACGCCTATAAAGGCAGCTCCACGTTTCTAAGCGGAAGACCAAAAAGTCCTCATGACCGATGGAGTGGGCTATCTACTACCCTAGGCCAGAGACCCAAATGAATGATTGGGTAACTCACTATGGAAAACTAAGGAGCACACAACACACACTAAAAGTTCATAAAGGTAAATCAAGCAAACGATTAACTAGTTGGAAGAACAGTTACGCCAACCAACACTAGAGCAACTTATCGTTGCAAGTGCAACTTGAACACGAAATAACCCTCCGAGTATACTCTGCAAAGCATGGCCTGACGTATGCCCTAGGTATTGTGGTATACCCCCACAGTCACCCATGTAAGTTGCTAAAGTAAAGGCAACTAGGTTGCCATCTCGTGAAAAACTACCAGGTGGGTACAATNCACACTAAAAGTTCATAAAGGTAAATCAAGCAAACGATTAACTAGTTGGAAGAACAGTTACGCCAACCAACACTAGAGCAACTTATCGGTGCAAGTGCAACTTGAACACGAAATAACCCTCCGAGTATACTCTGCAAAGCATGGCCTGACGTATGCCCTAGGTATTGTGGTATACCCCCACAGTCACCCATGTAAGTTGCTAAAGTAAAGGCAACTAGGTTGCCATCTCGTGAAAAACTACCAGGTGGGTACAATCAATAGTTGGGTGGACCGCAATGAACAGGGTATCAAGCTTGAAAACTATCGAGGGTATCAAAAGAAAGTGTTCTGGAAGATGACTAAGGACCTCGAACAGATTCGAGACCCATGAAGCTCCGTGGAAAATGCGATCAATGTAATCCCAAGATAAGTCCTCTATATGCATTCCTCCGCTACGATTGGTCCGAATTTGGAGAGGTTATATCTGCTACCTTTCCACACACAACCTCATGTTTATCCCCTGTGTTAGAGGGGGGTCCCGGATAAATTCCACATTTACTAGAATTTTTACACTCCCTAGGTCAGACTCGTATGTTTGTTTTGTATCCTTGAAGATTTTCCTCTCCAACCTAAATCAAGGCTCTAGCCTAATCTAGTTAATGGACCCTACAAGCATACAAAGTCTAGTTAATTTTAGATTAGCATTCTTTTTACTAGCTTGATTTACTCAAAAGGGGTGCGGTAGTGCAACTGATGTTGTTAAGACTCTTGCGAAAAATGAAACTTATAAGAACACTAGCAAAGAAGGATTATCTTTCTTATTTTTTCTTTTGAAATGTTTTTAAGATAAGAAGAAAACACAACACTATGCTAATATCTTTTTCTTTTTCAAATAACAATGCAAAGAAAATGCCAAGAAAGAAAGAGATCTAACAAGCTATGTTTTTTCTATATTTTTTTCCAATCAAAGAAGAAAAATCAAAAGATTCTAAAATAAATTGATGAATACATGATTCATGCCCCCCCTGACCATGAGGGGGAATTGTTTTTCAAAATGCAACTCATTTTTTCTTAAAATTTCAAGCTAAAAATAAGTTTTAAAAGCTAGGAAACACAAGAAATCTTTTGTTTAAAAAGGATAAGAAAAATGACGTCAAACCCAGACTAAAGACTATAAAAATAGGGACCAATAGTAAATCAAGAAACCCCTGAGACGTCAGACTTCAATCAGGGAAGAGGATGACTGCCTCCTCTTAAGAAAAATGCTTCCTGACATAGGCATGCTACTAACACTTAAGCAGCCTGCGTATGTACGCGTGTAGACCCATTGTAGGCCATGTACACCTCTGTAACTTCTCAAAAAAAAGAAAACTAAGAGTCAAGATGACCAGGCATGGAGTACTAGTATGGTAGACCAGGATCCCTTGAAGACTCAACAACTTACAGAGAAATCAAGGAGGTAATTAAACCAATTAAAACACCCAAAAACATCCCCTAAAAACCCTAGAGGCTCCCCAGTATGGTCGCCAATTCTGTTATAGTGGGAAATCCCCCCTACGAACTATGCTAGGGTTCTAAAGTGCAAGCAGAGATAACCATCTAAAGTATCCTACTTTTAACAAATATCCTGACAACACCCCACATTCATATATAAAGTACAAAGTATAGGGATCTGGTAGTCTTACCTTGAACTCTGCGTCCGGTGTTGATCGCAATGCATTCGGTCACTTCTTGACTGCAAGTATCCTCCCAAGGCTGACCTGCATTCACCAAAAGACAAACAAGAAACTGCGAACAAGCATTCTATATATGCATTAATGGGTTAGACATCATAAGAAAATGTAAATCAAACATAAATATTAAACACATCATATGGTGGGACGACAAAAGTACTTCTTTATATTAATCTCACAAAGTCACTTACAAAATGAGATCGACGACTGCTCCTCGAATTTGGTCCTGGGCTCCTCTTCACCAAGCTCCAACTACTTCCACGTATCCTTCTTCTCTCATACTTCTCTCTAGAGAATGGGCATAGGCTTATGGATGAGGAAAAAGGGGCAAGAATAAGGAATTCTATCTCAAAACTCACAATGTGGCTGCAAATTCTTGGGGCAAGGGGGGACAGAAAAATGGGCAGAGTTTCATTGTTTTCATGTTTCTCCCTATAATGGGACCCCAACACCTTCTTTTATATGAAAAAAAGATAGTTATTCGGTTGGGTGACAGGCTATGGGCGGTCAATTGGTTAGGAAACTACCCAAAAGCCAGTATTCCCTTGCACCTTTTTATTTTTTGCAACTTTTGTGGGTATACGCAGTTTGTAATGGTGCAACTAGCATACGTATGTGGGCACTAATGGTGTAGCTAGAGTACATACGTGGGAAGTAGTGGTGCAGGGCGCGTACATCTTCAAAAATTTGGTTTTTAAGAAGATTTATTCAGTATTGGCTTGGCAAAAATAGTAAGTAAGATGGCCTGCTACTAGGTATGCATGTCTGGTGCAAAATAGGGTTATAACACTTTCTCATCTGGGATTGTAAGAGCTATTCTTTAATATAAGTATTAGTTTCATTATTATTTATTTTGTATATTTTTAATAATGATATTGGTTAATATCAACATTTTATTCTATGAAGGTAGGGCCTAATCCAATTGAACATTGTGTTGTATAGTTTAGGTAGTTTTTCATTTCTTGTTGCATGATTTCATTTAATTATGCAATTATTTATTTATGTAGGCTTTCATTTAGTTTCTAGATTATATTTATTTATTTATTTTTACATTTATGTAGGATTACTCTTACTTTGGTAAATCATATTCATTTCTTACGGGTTTCATTCATCTTAACAATCACATTTGTTTATGTCAGTTATGGATAGTGATCATAGTTGGAAATAGTTAATATTTTTCACTCTAGTTTCATGTAGTTTACTTTCTTGCCACTTTACTTTCATGAAAATTACTTTCCAATCAATATGTGGTGTGATTTAATTTCCTTCAATTTACTTTCCAATCAATGTGTGGTGGAAATTTACGTTTCCACAATTACTTTCTAGTCAATGTGTGGTGTGATTTACTTTCCTATCAATGTGTGGCATGATTTACTTTCCTACAATTTTCTTTCCAACACTTTACTTTCCTGTTGATGTGGTGTAAAATTTACTTTACTTTCTTGCACTATACTTTCAATGCTAATGTGATTGATTATCTCCTTGTCAATACTTGTGTGGTTGTCCATTCCATTGATTGTAAGTGTGATTGTTGAAACTACAACTATTTGTCAGAAAAACTAGTTAAAGTAGGAAGTGTAGCATGCATATATAGTGCACATTAACTCACAAGTAAAACTGGAACCTTGGGTTGACAAATTTAATGTATAGACTCATTATTTTCCTTGCTATGAATAAAAAAAGTAATCAAAGAGTCCTTCAACTACCATACATGGGAGTAAAGTACCCTATCATAACCTATCTCACCCTACATTTATTGTACCTAACCCTAGACTAATATAGATTTCTTACCACTACCCTAACCCACCCTAACCATTTTATCCACTTAAACACCATCCTTAAATTAAACTACCATATCCTAACCTACACAACCAAGCCTAGGTTATAGTTTCCAACCCTAAATTATGATACTTTAAAATATCCTATCATACCCTAGATTAGCTTAAATACTATCCTAAATTACACTAACCTATCCTATGTTATCCAACCTACCCTAAGTAGCATACTTATCCTAATATACCCTTCTCTAGATTAACCTACCCTACCCTTGACATGGTCTTCCTAGCCTACCATGTCTTAGTTATGGCCTAGTTTAGACTATCCTACACTAATTGTTTTTTTACTTTAGCCTAGCCTACCACAAAAATTTTCTACTTCATCCTACTCCACCCTCTCTTAGCACTACCATAGCGTATCCTTAATAAACTAATCTATACTACCTAGTCTTATTCACCCTACCTAATCTAAACTACCTTACTCTAGCCTACCCTCCCCTTCATCTAAGCAACCCTTTCTTAGACCACCATAGGCTATATTATCAAAGCATAAGCCATTGTATCCTAGCCCAACCTACTCTAATGTAGCATATCCTTGTCTTAACTACAATATTCCACCCTACACTAACCTATCATATCTTGGCACACCATACATATAGAGATTTTACTCAAGCGATCTTGATAAATTCTTAGAACAGGTTAAAGAAAATTGAAATAATTTATACTTATATTAAAGTGTCAAAAATTTGGTGTATCTTAAAAACTTTTAAAATGTTAATTATAAAATGTTTCATGAGTTTTTTGTAAAAATATTCGAAATTCTATGTTTAGAAATTTTGACAAATTTTAGAGTAAAAGAATTGTATCCTATATAATTTTAGTCATTTGTTTTTAGAAAAAATGGAAATTGTTAAATCTTTTTTTTTTTATATATAAATATGGAAAACTAGACGAAGGACAAAAATTAGCCCCTAAAATTTTCCCTTGAATAGATGAACACCAACACAAGACTAGTTTCTAGAATATTGTTCTATATAGAAACTATAAGACAAGGGAAAAAGTATTATACGTGATATTCTCATTATTATGTATATTTTTATATTGATGTATTATGCAACTAGAAATTAATCCTAAAGTTGCAAAGGAGGCCATAAGGAAATGCGATGTGTTAAAATATAATGTGTTATGTGGATTTGAACTTGTCTACATTGTTCCCAGTGAAGGTATTATTGTTTAAGGTATCTATCTTTTGGTGCATAAAGAAGGAATCCATGTTTTTTTGTTCACAGGAAAAAAGCATAATTTTATTCATCCGGAGAGAACCAAATTAAATTTTTATGGTGGCTTAAGAACAACCCAATCATGGGTAAAGAGATGCCAAAGGGACACAAAAACTGGCTGGAAAGACACAAAGATAAAAATAAAAAATAGGAGCTAAAAAAATAAACCCCAAAGAGACTAGAGATCTCAGAACAAGAAGTCCTGCCAAAAGAAATAAACCCAGAAAAGAAATCCCAACAAAGCCCTAGTGGCTAGTAGGACCAAGTCATAGAGGTATGAAAACCCTCACTATGGCAGAACCAAAAAGAAACAACATCGAAGTAGACCACGACAAACAGAGAAGTACAGAAAATGCACGCCCTCTCCAAGGACCTCAAAGTGCCATGCACTAACACCACACGCCCAAGAATAGGACCTCAAAGATCTTGCACAAACCCCGCTAGATAGGATGAAAACCATTGAAAACCATGAAAAGGAGCCATAAATAAGCATACATCAAACCCTGAACAATCAACGAAACTAGAGAGAGGAACCGCAACACCAGAAGTAGAACAAAGCGGGAGATCCACAAACCCAGATCTACGCACCCATGAGGAATGATCCGTCACATGAAGGTAAAACTACAAAAGGAAATCCCAAGAGCCCCAAGTCGAGAGTAGGAAGACAAGCATTCCTCCAAAGAGAACCCAAAGGCATATTAGACCAGGCCTAAGAGGCATATAATCCTCTCAAGAATAATAGAGGGCCCAAAAACTCCAAACCCTGACCGAAAAAATCTGAAACTTGGCAACCAAACTTTGAAACCAGGAACAAGAAGCTCATCATATGCATCAAACCCTAACAACAACCCAAAACTAGAGAGGGAGGTCAAATGGAGGCACCTCAAATGCCTGCGAGAAAAAAGAGGAAGCCTCACGAAGATAAAAAAGAGCCTTCGTCCAGTAGAATACCTGATCTGTGTAGAAAAAATATGGATCTGAGTAAAAAAGAGTTGAGGCAAGATCTCTGCATCACCCGGAGAAACTCACCAGCAATAGGAAATACTCGTCCACCATAAGAAAGAATGCCTCGTCCAAAAGGAGGGCCCAATCTGCAACAACCAAAGAGGAGAAACTCCACGCAGCATAAATCTGATCTAGAAGGAGGGCTTGATCCCCAGCAGTCAAAGAGGAAAAAATATGCACAACATAAATCCAAAAGAAATGTACCGCAACAATGAAGGAATCCGGGTGAAGAGTCTTCGATGGAGAAGGTTGGAGACATGTAGTCTGAGAAACTAGCTCGCGCACATACACAAGGAGAAAACAAAACTAAAACATGGGGTCTATGGCTGGGAAAACCCTATCCACAGACCTTGTCATGAAAAATAAATTACAAATTCACATTCATGAGAATCAAAAGGATTCGATGGTTGGAAGAGAAGAAAATCCATTTTCTTAGTAAGATGGGTGTAGTTCTAAAATACAATATCTTTGATGAGCCTAATGATATGCAGGTGAATATTGTGTCATTTTTCAATCCAAACACTACGAATTTGCAACTCAAGCATCATAGTCAAAATATGACCATGAAAACCTTTATGTTTGTGCTCTCGTGTGTGCAAYGGTGGCATCGATGTTTGATTTCGAGCACCACAACCACCAAGATGACATGTAAGCTAAAATGGGTGGTTGATAAAGGTTGTGTTATCCTCCCCACCTAGGTTCAATTCCTACAAGTTACATGTTGAGATCTTAATGAGTATATTGTTGTAATGGCCTTAAGCCATGTGTTGATAAATCCTTAATCATTTGCAAAATCCATTCTAAGTATCAGTCACCTGAAAAATATAATTCATCTCAATGAAAAAAAATTATGTGTTTTCTATTTGTTGGACAAAGATCTTGCCATCACCTTGCATCCTTGATCTTTAAACTGTTGTCAATATTCCACAACATAGTTTGTCACAATAGATCTAATAAAATTACTGAAATATTTACTTACTGTGAAGGTTAATTTCCTTTAGATCTCAGATTCTTTAATTATTGGTTTTCTCCTTAAAATTTATGAAATAGATGAAATGAGAAAAATAGAGAACAAAAATAAATAATCACACACCATCCACAAATAAACACAAGATATTACCTGCGAAACCCAATACGAGAGAAAACCCAAGCCAGAAGGTGAAGTCACTTTGCTCTCTTTTCTTCCAATGTAGGTATAAAGAAAGAGACACTCTCTATGGAGTTGTCTTTGACATTGTGTCCTACACAGCTACTGCATAATCTTTCCTCCTATGTTATTCTAACATAATACCACTCTCAGATTTTTTCTTAGTTATGGAATAAGATACAATGCAAAAAAATGGAACCCCTTCTCCTCCTAGCGGCTAGATATTTAACATAGCTTGATAGCTATCTAGGGTTTGGACCTTCTAGAACGCTCAACCCTCAACCCTCAATTAGAGATCAGGTTTAGACTTTCTAGAATGCTCTAAAAAATACACTATGTGACTAGCCCCACACGTTTAAGTAATGGGGGATGGTGTGGCATACACTCGCACCATGGTGATCAATACGGTAGGTCAACTTGCGGGAAGCATAAATTTTGCATACTAAATTTGATTGAGGCAATTATTACACCATTGGAAAGGTATTAGTGTCTAGAATATAGCCGCTTGGTCCATAGTAAGTTTTGGACCATAAAAAAATATCTTTTGGTACCTCAAAATGGCTCCAGAAAAATATGGTTTTTTGGACCCAAATTTCCAAATTGGAACTAGCCACTAAAATGGCTCTACAAGTTGATTCATCCTTTACATCCTCAATGGCATTGTCTCCGAGTGTTTGTAGAGACACAAATAATGATAACCACACCATATGGGACTTGATTGATCATGTGGAGCCTACAAAGCCATATTGCTTTATTTGTTGGTGGAACACACAACCATTCAATGCACCATTAAATAGCATAACCCCAAAGTGGGATAAAGGAACGATGAAGTGGATTGGGTGGTTATGTTGTTCAAAGATTAGTAAAAAAAAAATTTAATGGTCCATGAATAATTAATTGAATATCCATTAAATAGGGTCCATGAATAACTAATTAAAAGAAAACTCTAAAGGCATAAACATCAATGGATGTATGGTGGAAGGATGTAATGCATGGGTTGAGTGATACCTCCTCAAATCAATTCAAGGTCCACAAAAATTAGGATATATACAAATAATCATCCAGCTAGTTCAATAATCATCGAGCCAATTCAAGGTCAAACACAAAAATACACAACAATCCTTGAGTTAGTTCAATTCTTGATGGAATGCATGCATAGATATAGCATTGTCTACAAGCAATGGAACACCATACTTTCACCCAACTACTTCATAACTCATATGTGGGGTGAGGTGCTTATCAACAGGGGGCCATTGCTTTTGTGTGAAGTAAAAACTCCATGGGTCAACCTTGTACAGTTTGTATCACTTTCTACTTATGCACATGCTCCTAGAACACCTTTCATACATGTGCATTAATATTAGGCTTGGACATTCATTTATTACGTTTTTTAGCTATTCTTTTCTCAAAGGAGATCTTAACCTAGGAATAGGGTTGGAATCACATTTTTCAAAGCTCAATATACCATTCATGCGCTCTGTATTGGAAAAATTGGGCTCTATAGGTTTACCAATCTGGCTTACAAAAGTCGATATTACAAACAGAGGGAAAGGAACCAAACAGGTAAGTGAGTTTTCTGATTTCTTCATAGGTGAGGATTACATTGAGTTGTCTAATTTCTCTATTTTTCTTCAAATTTAAAAGATGCGGATGATTTTAATGGATGAAAGCTTAAATTTTATTGATTGTGGTTATCTCACTAATTTTAATTAATGTTGTTAAGTATTTACTTCTTAAGGTTGTTGAATATTTACATTTTTTAAATGAAATATACTACTGTTACATGCATGTAGAGAAACATCATTTAATTTCTATATAATTTTTGTTCTCAAATTCATAGTCTATGATAGATTAAAACTCAAAACTACCATGAACTGATTTTGTAACAGGGCGAATACTCGGAACAGGTATTGCGCTAAGTATTTTCGCACTCGGCCGTGAATGGTACTGTTCTGTGGTCGACATTGCATCCCTATGGAAGTTTCTCACAGACAATAATTTCTACAATCTTCCAACAGGAGATGTGATGGACAGATTGATGGAAGAATGGAGTACCATGGGCATGAATGGATTCACTGATGACAGTGGGACCTTTAACTTCTCGAGGAAGGGAATGCCGAAGGGATAGGTCGTTGGGTCATCATGGTATATGCTTGAAGATGCCCAGATTGAGAAAGCTACATATCCTTTCCTCGAAACACGAACACAACACTATGACGTAGGCCATAGGTTGATAGGTGACATGGCAGGTGGAATAGGTGGACACGTGACATGGAAGGTGGAATAGGTGGACACGTGGAATTGCATTCATATTATGCATTGATAAATTATGGACAAAGAATTGCATTCATATTTTCATATTAGGCACCCATGAATTATGACAAAGAATTTGAGCTAGTTTTCTCTTTTAAAAAAATTTAAATGTTTTATCAATTTTTACTCGTAAAAAATTGTTGGAACTTCAGATTTGAGTGATTGAATTTATACAATTCTAGAGTTTTGAGGATTTTACAATGGGCTGAGTTTGTAAGGTTATATTTTTTTATCAATTTTTACTGGTAAAAAATTGTTGGAACTTCAGATTTGAGTGATTGATTCTATACAATTCGAAAGCTCTCAGAATTTTACAAGGTACTAAGTCCATTTATACACTTAAAAATACAATTTAAATCATAAAAAATAATGATTTCACCAAAATTTGTTTTGCCCAATTCCACTAACAATTTTCAAAAAATAAAATATTTAAACAACACTCTTAAAAAAAACACCTTCACACCTTCAACTTAATTACTCAGTTTAGAAAGCATTTTCCCAATTCTGATAAATTATTATGACAAAGGCGAGGGAACCCTCTTAAAAATTGCCTTCAACGCAATTACTTAGTTTACAAAGCATTTTTCCAATTCCGCTAACCATTTAGGAACCCTCTCGTGGATGCAATTATGCAAGATGACTTGAAAGAGGTTAGGAAAACCAATTCAGCTTGGAGATTTGTCGGTGGCAAGAGAGTGGTAATTATTGAACGTTACTTTATCATGGTTATCTAATATTTTATAGGGGAGTATTGTATAAATTTGAAAAATCTATAAAATTCATTAGTAATTCATCTAAGCTCTGAAAAAGCTCCAAAATTCATTAGTAATTGAAATTAATAAGAACAAGCATTGTATAATTTGATGCGAACATAAATATGCTCACATAGTTATGTTTTTATTATAATAATATTTTTTTAATACCTTTGTACAGATATATGTCTAACTAATGTCCGATGGGAATGCATGCATAAAACATTAATTAAAAATAGAATGTGTATATATGCACACTATAATGAATATATTGTGTAACTGATAGATTATATTGTAATCAGTTTATCTAATTGTTTGATAGGTGTTATATATACAAGCATACTTATAGAGGTGAAGTAAGTAATGTGCAATGTAGTGTAGTACAACGTGTGGGAAGAGAGGAGAGGATGGCTGTATGCCTCTAATTTACTATTGTAATTTTCCCTTGAATAATAAAAATATCGATTATCATTACGCTGTGATTTTTTTCATATTGAATTTCCACATAAATCACGGTGACAATTGTATAATTATTATTGTGTCTGATTTGCCATTAATTTATATCTTTGTTTATGTTTTCGCTGCCTAACAAATGATATCAAAACACGAAGAAGGAGAAAAATGGTCGTCAATGATGTGTAGAGAATTAAGAACGTCGGAAATTGGATCAAAGTCGAACAGACCATAAAGCAAAGGACGAGTCTGTTGCATAGAGGAACGATAATCATCAAACTATCACTCCCTAAGCCCTGTTGGAGGGGCGATAATCGCTCCCAGACTTACGCTCCTTGGCGTTTCCAGAGACCGTCGCACTCTAGGCAGGCGCGATAGAATTTCTGTAGATTATCGCTCCCTCAGCCTCTTGGGAGGGTGCCATAACCTTCGTTTATCATGACATGAGGTATGAAAGTCGGCATTTATAAATAAGTGGAGGATGTTTTTTTAAAAGTGGGGGATGTTTTAATAAAAGGTAAGGTGGATATCCTTGTTAAAAGGATTTATAAAACATACATATATGGTGGTTTGTTTTTAAAAGAGAAAAATATATTTTAATTAAAAATTATATTTTGGGGTTTTAACTTTGAATATAATATTATTTCTTCATTTTGAAAAGGCTTAGTATTATAAGTTTGGTTTGAGCAGTTTCTGTTAATGGTAAAGTACATAATTAGAAGTTTGAGGTGGAGAAATTCAAAGGAAGTTATGGAAGTTCAAGATGTGGGATCTACTCAATAAGGCAACAACAAGAAAAAATAAATATTTACCTTGAAGTTGTAAAAATTATTGATTGCATGTAAATGGGCATACATATGAGGTGGATAGGCATGTGTACACCTGGTTTATTGGATGATAACCTTGACTCGGTGAAAGAGTTAATGAGTTAGATCTATTTTTTAAGTCAAAGCACTTGGTTTTCCAGGTCCATGTTTTTTGGGTAGTATGGGTATTGTGTTCATGGATTGCATGCAATGAAGCCTATAAAAAGGCTTGCTGAACTCCATTGTAAATGGGCCTGGAGGTAAGTGGTGAAGGCTTACTTGGCCGGATTTGGTCAAGGTAATGTTCATGTTAAGGTGGAGCACTGAGACTCCAGTGTGAAGTCCCTTGAGGTGAGCGACAAAGGTTCACTTAAGTTGGCTTGGTCGGATATTGTCAAAGTTGTTCGAATGAAAAGTCTGAAGTGGATCAATGTGTCCAAGTTAGAAATGTGGGTGTATAGAAAGGCTTATGTGTTTAGAGATTTGTAGTGAAATGAGCATTTGCAGGTCAATCAAGTGTTTGAGGATATATGATGAAGGTAGGTTCATATCCATAGGTCTTGGAAATTATTACAAGGATGTTGGGATCGAAAGTGCATGTTCAGTGATTCCAAGTTGCAACAATAGTTATGGGCATAAGCGATTTTTCTATCTGGTAACTTGGTCACCATCAGTTGCAAAAGACTGGAAGATTCAGGAAGAGGTATGAACAGGTCATGTGGTGATCACTCAAATGTGAAATTGTTTGGTTGTGATGCTTATCTTTCTATCAACATTCTAAGTAAAACCCAGATCAAACATGTAGATCTTTGATATGGTGATGATGTTAAGGGATGTAAAATGTGGGATCCTATTGCCAACATAATTATCATGGACAAAGATGCAATGTTTGATAAAACTCCTTTTATAAAATCAAACATAGTAAGAGATGAAAGGTTCAAAGCATGACTGGTAGTACAAGGGTATTTGGAAGGTATTGATTTCCATGAAAGTTTCTCATCAATTGTTAAAAAACATGTTTCTATTCATGTTGTGTTAGCACTAGCTATGTTACTTGATCTTGAGTTAGTACATCTAGATGTTAAAACAGTTTTACACAAAGTTTTTGGAAAAGGGGACGTATATGGAACAATCAGAAAAGTTAGTTCAGAATCGCAACAGAAGATTTGTTTGCAAATTCAGAAATCACGATATCGCCTTAAGCATGAGAGGAAAATGGTACAAAATGTTTGATTCCTTCGTGGCAAGACAAATTTTACAAGAACTAACTATAACCATTGTGTTTATGGTATATTTATTATCTTGGTGTTAAATGTTATGTTTGTTGCAAGCACATGCATGCTTGATATCAATAGGTTGGCTTAGTTGGTTAGGACGTTTGAGATGAAGGATCTAGGAGTAGAAAAACAAATCTTAGGCTTAGAAATACACAGAGACGGGAAGGATGGTAAGCTTGGTTATCACAACAGAAGTATGTGGTGAAGATACTGAGGAAATTTGGTAGGAATAATGTGAAACCGGTAAAATCTCTTAGCTTTCCATTGTATGTTTTTCTTCAGGTTTATGTCCTAACTAATGAACAAGAAAATGGTTATTTGTCTCATGTATCGTATGCTAGTAGGAAGTCTGATCATTGAGATGGGAAATTGTCACTATTTCATATGCAATTGGTGTTGTCAGTAGACACATGGAAAAAACAGGTAAAGAGCATGGAAATGGATACTTCAGCGTCTTAGAGGCACAACAACACAAGCATCACCTATAGTGGTCAAATTGATTCAGTCTGTGGTTATGATTCAGGAGATTCAGAAAAGAGGAGACCTACTTCAGGTTATGTCTTCCAAGAATGCAAGGATCTATTGGCTAAGTTTGGACAGGTACAGGATGAGGTGTTAGGTGGTGGTCAAAGTGTTGTGCATTTGAGTAACACTCCAGCGTATCAAAATGGGAGAAGTGCATCGTTTTATAAGACATGTCATTGATAGAGGAAAAATGGTCCATACTAGAGTGAATCAAGAAGACATGTTCACGTAACAGTACTATTAGAGAAGTTGTAGAGCTGTGATGGTGTTTGGATTCTCTTGTCTTGCAAAGGTGATGAATAAATTTGGGCATGATATATCGGGTAAATTGTTGTCAAGGTGGAGATTGTTGAAAACGTGCCAACTAATTTCTCATGCAGATGCATGCACACAACATTAACTAAAAACAGAATGTGCATACATGCACACTATAGTGAACAGTTTGTGTAACTGGTGGATCATATTGTAATCAATTTGTCTAACTGTTTGATAGATGTTATATATACAAGCATTTTCATAGAGGTGAGGTGCAATGTATTGTAGCACAGTGTGTGGGAAGAGAGAAGAGGATGGTTGTATGCATGTGATTGGCTATTGTAATTCTCCCTTCAATAATAAGAATATTGATTATCATTGTCCCGTGGTTTTTTCCATATTGGGTTTCCATGTAAATCATTGTGTCAATTGTGTGATTGCTGTTATGTCTGGTTTGTTCTTGGTTTTCCATTAATCTGTGCCTATGTTTATGCATTTGCTTCCTAACAGGCCAATGTCCAAAAAAATCAAGAATGAGACAGGTCGGCTCAATTTCAAATGATTGCATATGTGGTCTACTATCTTTACCATCACTCTCTAATTTTTGTATGACGAATCTCTCAAAGTAAGTCACGTGCTTCCATGCATATTCCATTTAAAACCTTCAACAATTAAGACAAGCACTCTTGTATTACCCTCTAATGATGGCTTGTTATACCTTTAGGCTTCAATATCCTCTACTACCAACACTAAAGAAACTACATAAAAACTCTCAAAATCAAATAAAAAATACCTATTTCACTTAGACAAACAAGAAAAGTCACTTTTATTATTTATACTGGACAACTAAAAAACCCTCAATCTAAGTACTCTTTCCCAAAGATTGATATTTTATGTTTAATGTGCACAATAAATTCTCAACATTTAAGCTTCTATCTTCAACTTTCACAAATAATTTTTTTTTATAGTATACCAAAAAAAATCCATTATGAACACAATGTATGCATATTTTACAATCTCAACTCACATATCTCACACTCTCATCTCAAGGCCTCACGGTTAGTCTATTCTTATCTCCAGAGTCTAAATCTTGAAATCTCAGTTTTGTGGGCGCATTATGTGCTTATCTTAGAGAGTCAAAATCTTATCCAATGAGATTGTTAACTTGTTTTATTTTTTACTTTTTGCAATCAGATTTGGCATTACTTACAATTTGGTATCTCAAATCTCATATTTATATATAAATCTCGGTTTTATTTATATATATATATATATATATATATATATATAATTTGACAGTTATATATAAATCTCAGTGTCATATCTCTAAAATTTGATAGGATAAATTTTTAACCCACCTATCAATTTGTTTCAAAATTAAGGAAACGTTATTATTGACGTGCTTGCCAATATATGACAATGTAAATACCCGTCGAATTTAAGCCATGGGGAGCCACATGGGTGATCAAATCGAACTAACTAGTGGCATTGCCAATAAAAGTGTGATATATGTGGTGTGCATTGTAATGGCAGGGCTGGCTATTATGGTGGGAACCACCAATCCCATTCATCGTGGGACCCATCCCATCGGACGCAAACATCCTCTTATAGTGCACTGGATCTCAGAAATTCAGTTAATGTCATTGGAGTACGTGTTGACTGCTTATTTGTAGATGCCACGCTAGCGGTTTAGAGTAATGTAGAATATATATACGGTTTTTTGCACTCAACGATTTTTACTCGCCAATCCTGTAGAGATTTGGCGAGACTGGGTGTGGGACTAATAGACGAAGACATCCAACGGCTCGGTGCGATGTAAAGGTGGCATCACGACAATGAAATGTCTGTACAAAATGAACTAAACAATCGCAACTTTTAAATTTATTAACTATATTATTCCTAAACTCACATTCTCTGCATGACTCTTTCCCTTTGAATGGATTCCGATGGCCGATAGATCCCATATGTCTCCATTAATGAAATCAAGGCCAGGAGAATATATATTTGACAGTTGGGTCATGTGTGGAGGCAGCTAGACTGCTCTGCCTTCTGAAGTCGTTCTCAAAATTAATACAATATTCAATTCTCCCTCGGCCTCAGTCCAAGTAGGCATGCTTGCAGATTCATTTTATAAAGTAAGACGTGGTGCTTTCCATTGCCAGGTAATCTGGTGGAGCTCTTCAGTTTGAGGGTTGAGTCTGCAGTTTCAAATATATATAACTGTCCAGCACCTTGTGAAATAAGGAGGATAAATTTTCCAGGTTGGTATTCTCGATAATTAGCATTATCATTCGCCCTCTTCCAATCGTGGCAATGGTTTCTTCATTGGATTCTTTTGTAATAAATTACCACGAGGAAATGTTAGCCACCCCAATAGCATTGTCCTTTTTCCATGAAGGCAATGGTGAATCAGATTCCCACATTATAAAATTTCCTCGAGTAGCTATGCTCATATATTTGTGTCAGAAAGAAAGAGAGTTGAGCCACTTGACTTCCTCTTCTTCTTTTATGCATTTTCGTGATTGTGTTTCCCGTTTTTTTATAATATGAAAAATAGGAAAAAAAAAAAAAATATTTCCATTTCCATATGAGTTTCAAAGTAGTGTTGATTCTCAAGTATGACCTAAAATTGTTTATGTTTGATTAAGAGTTCATTTTCCTCAAATTTAAGGAAACATGTTGATGGCCCAAGACCTAAAGGCATCTAGAAGGAGTGAAAATCTACCCCCATATGGACCACCAATGCGTTATTTCAGGTGGCATGGTTTTCCTTGAAAGATGGTGATGAGTCAACCCACATTCACTTAGAAATAATGGAGAGTCCTCTAAACCGAATAATGGTTCCAACCATCTAAACCGAATATCATCCTATATAATGTACTCCTCAATTGATTTAATAAAATGGAGTGTGTGGCTTTGCTTTGATAGCCTCTAGGTGTTGCCTTGCCTTAGAGCAACCAATTCCTTCCCATTCCTTCTATTTTCAAGTTGGTATTAGAGTGCTTGAGTGAGAAGCCGAACGACTGCATACATCACCCGCATGTCCTTAATTCTAATGGCGTGAAGCATTCCATGTTCGTCGAACAGACGGTGGCCACTTCTGGGCAGGTATCTTGGATTGGGTCTGTTGCGGATGTATCGGAGCGACATGAAGGATATAACTGTGTCATAGATGAAACTAAGGTAATAGACAGAACTAAGAGATAATTGTGTCATAGATGGAATTGTTGCCATATATTTCGAAGGATGTTTCTACATCTGGAGTAATGACTGAGGAAGAGGCCATATTTAAATCCCATCAATTAGATCTCATATAAGCTCAATCTGGGATACTCTATGAAATTATTCTTGATGCACCATGGTCGAATAATGATCCAAGACAAAAGAATGGGCCCCATGTCAATGGCATTATAGGATCAACAAATGCCAAGTCTGCAGACTAGGTGACAAATCACATGAAAAATTTGTCTCTCAACCAATCTACAGTGGAACAAGCTACGGCTTTGTCTCTTCCATCCCAGTCGTCGGTAGTACATTTTGTGTAGTCAACGAACCTGGAGGGTAACGAAAAACCCATAGTGAATAAGAGGAAAGGTAGAAATAATAACCGCAAGGGTGGGAATAATAACAACAATAACAAGAACAAGGAAAATAAGAATAATGACAAGTCTAGTAATAATGATGGTGAGGGAAAGAAGGAAAAGAAGAAGGTGAAGTTTCCATGTAATTTGTGTAAATATGATAACCTTACCCATTTATTCCCTAAGATAGAGGAATCCTAAAGGCTTATAGTGCAATAGACTATTGTGTTAACTAATTCGTTTCTGCATAATCAAAATATGGCCTCAAAAACCTCAAAAACCAAAAATGCAATGGGTGGAGGTCAAAATCCCCTGACACATGATAGTTTCCATCAATGCATGAATATGTTTTGATATGAGGTTAGTGTAGCCACTAGGACTCATGATTATAGTCCTCCACAACCTACTTTGGGTACAGAGCCTCCCCCTTTGGAAACACCTTTGCAGATCGATAAGCCTAACCCTATGCCTTGCATTTCGAAAGGAGTTCTTAAGCACTATATTCATAATCCCAATGCTAGAGCCACCTAGAATCACTCGATTTTTGAATATTTGGGCCAAACACCATGTGCTATTTCAACTTTGGAGGTACTCCAGACGTGCCCAACACAAAAGAATGCCTCGTTATTTGCATTGGGAGCTCTTGACTCAAGTGGCTCGAAAGTTCTCGATTTCGATGTCACAGATATCTAGCCTCCCTTACCTTACCATGTGAAATGTATGGATATGACTATTAAGCATATTTTCATCGATGAACATGCTTTGACATCTGTGATGTCTCTATCTTGTTGGAAAGCCATTGGCTCTACCTAGATTTATTAATCTATGAATATGTTAACGGTGTTTGATGGGAATTCGTTCAGACCCCATGGCATCCTCCCTGCTCTTCAGGTCCAATTAGGAGGTAAAATTGTGGCGGTCGAGGTCGAGGTGGTTGATGCACCCCTTGACTACAATATTTTACTAGGGTGTAACTGGACTTATGTTATGACAATTGTTGTGTCGTCATTGTTTCATGTTTTATGCTTTCCTTGTGAAGGGAAGGTTGTGATGATCCACTAGATATATTTCTCGCGCTATAGTTCCTTTGCATTGGTGGGACCCTCGATCCCCATTGTTGAGAATTCTCAGAAGGAAAATGAGAACATTGGTGTCATAATCTATCCGTCCTTCATGGGAACCTTAAATTTCTCAGCACCGATCTCGTATATCAATGTCGTTTCCAACGAATCTTCATCGTCATTGAGGCTTGTCTCATTCCATACTTCATATTTGGAAGACCCATGGACTCTACCTTCTTTGATTGTGTCATATGAAGGTCACTCACACATCATAATGGAAATTTCATTGTCTGTAGTCGAGATTACATATTAGCCTATCCAAGAAGCCACTGTAGACCCAGATCCTCCCTCTTCATGGACAAAAGAGGTGGATCTTGTCCTAGACCCCATATGGGACATAAACTAGTATAGTTCACATGATTTCATTGATGATAGTTTTACTTCCAAAAAAGAGATCGTAGAGGCCATGACTAGTCCCGAAAGGCCTTGGGAGGACCTTCACCACATATCTTATTTTCTCCCAGATTTTGAAAGGATCGAATGAGATGAGTTCAAGTTCCCCATGAGCGACATTGTTGGTCACATCGTGGTTCTGTTGGATAAGCATGGCATATATGATAAATGGATCGTGGTGAAACCAATGAATATGGAGGAAATACATCGGTTTCCTCCCCTGCATAGTATTTGTCAGCTTCAACGTTTACAAGGGAAAGCTCACTTCCTGCGTTGCTTTAGAGCCAACTATGCCAACATAACTAAGGGTTTTATGCATCTATTGAAAAATGATACTCTATTTATATGGGATTATTAAGCCCATGAGTCCTTTGATTCCATTAATAAATCCTTGGTGTTGGCACCTCTACTGAGTCCTCTAGACTATAGTGGAAATTCCCACTTTACACAGTCACATCCGAAGGGACGGATGGTATGTTTCTCGTTCAGGAGGATGATGAGATCCATGAGCACTTTATCTATTATCTTAGTTGAAACCTAATCGGTCCTAAACTTAAGTACTCTCATGTGGAAAAGTTATCCTTAGAGGTCGTGCATGCGGTTCAAACATTGCACCATTATATCTTACTTCGCAAGACTATTGTGGTTGCCGATGTCAATCCATTCCAATACATCCTGACATGGAATGTCATAGCAGGGAAATACAATAAACAGATTTTTATTTTGCAGGAGTTTGATCTCGATTTTTTCTCCGCAAAATATAATAAATCATTGATGTTTGAAAAATTAATGTCGGAATTCCCTAGGCATGATGATGATACCATTTTCGATGACTCATTTGTTGATGAACACATTTTTCTTATCTCGTCTTCGGGTCCCTAGTATGGAGACATTTTGATATATATTCAAACTCTAAATCTTCCCCAACATCTTTCAAGGGATGATCGATGACATGTATTCCATCAAGCGAAAAAATGCCTCATGATCGATGACACTTTGTATCGCCGAGGGGTGGATGTAAATTCTAATCTTGTATAATATCTAATGCAAACAGATATTCAGTAAAGGAATAGAAAAGATACAATGACAAATACAAACATTACACAGAGATTTTTCACCTGCAAACCCAAACCAGGAAAACCAACATATTCTATATTATTCATCATCTTACAATGTTTACAATACAAAATACATATAGGATCCAACGGCATCCAAAAACCTAACCCAATGACCTGGATTAGTCTAAAACCCTAATTCCTTAACCAGAAATAGAAAACCATCGACAAAGAAACCATGTGCTGAAAAACCACCTAAATATAATGCGGTCTCGAAAATCTGGTCCCGAAAAATTCAAAGAATATAACACATACCCAAGAGTGGATTCTACTTTGCATCGTTGTTTGAATCATGAAGAAGATGAAGTCGTACTCAATGAATGTCACAGTGGGGCGTGTGGCAGTCGTTCATTTGAAAACCCAAAAAATATTGCGAACTGGTTATTTTTGGTCATCGATTTTTAAAGATTGGGTAGAAGAGGTCAAGAAGTGTCACCCTTTCTAGGTGTTCAATCATAAGATGCACTTGCACCCTACCCCTCTTCACTTAGTATTTACTGTCGGTCCCTTCACTAATTCGGGGGTGGATTTCATGATATTGGAACCTAACCTCTACTAGGGGCACCATCACATTATCATGGTCATGGACTATTTTGCCAAGTGGGATGAGGACATGCATATAATTAAATATGATGGTGAGTCTGCAACACATTTCGTATTCAACCAAATCAGAGCTCCGTTTGGAATGCTGAAGGATATTTTCACTAACCATGGTTGTCACTTTAGGAACAAGATGATGAGAGAGTTGGCATCAAAGCTGGGGTTCAAGCAAGATCATTCATTATCATAGTATCCCCAAGAAAATGGCTAAGTGGAGGCCATAAATAAATATTTGAAATCCATTTTGATCCAGGTGGATATCGGTGGCCACCCACCTTTTCCAACTCTCTCAAAACAGTTTTCTAACAATTTTGGCAATTTACTAGTTTTATCAGTTTTTAACTTCTGAGGCCATTTTGAGGGCCTAAATGAAGGTTTTTCAAGATAGAGCTTCTAAATGATAGCCTAAGGCTTTGATTTATCCCCAAAAATGAATCTCCTAAATGATACCTTTCCAACGGGCTATCGTGCGCCTAAAACGAAGATTGTATGCAAAAGTTACGACCCCGGGAAGTTGATGTACTAACTTACCCAAACGGGGCCCACATGACTTTTGGCGCTTCATCTCCTAGGGTTAGGTTTTTGGATGTCTAGGGTTTTTGAAATTCCTATTCATTGTAAAAATTCCTTCAGAGCCTCATTGTAATCATATTCTTGAGAATGAGCACAATCGTCACATCTCTTCTCCGAGATAAGCCACCACCATTCCAACAAGCTTGTTTTCTACTGCATTTTACAATTTCATCTTATTTCCTTATTGAATAGAAAACTAGATTTACTGTATCTTTGTTATTCTGTGTTAAGCATATTTTAATAATCTGTATTCATTTTGTTATGCTCATAAAATATGGATCAATGGTATCATATCGGTCTTCTCCTTTTCATCTTAATGCATGTCCCCAACGAGGTCAGGGTACAAAGAATTGGGTCTCGAGCTTGTTTCTCTTGAGGGAAAAATCTCTTGCATGCCCAAGCGACCTCTCATAGCAGGAGAAAAGAAAGATGATGGGACAGGGTATCCTTTCAAAATGTTCCTTGAGGAATCCTTCATGCAATAGAGGAACAAGATGATGGATAGTTTCGCGCAAATCCTTCAAAGACTACCAACAGGCAATGCATCTTCCTCGAGTGGAGGTGTCGCCCCCTTCAAGGTACAAATCAACTTCAATATTACTATATTTGAAGGTCAGATAGATGCAAATGTTGTAGACAAGTGGCTGAATCTACTAGAAGGGTTTTTTTTGTCCATAACTTTTCGAATAAAGAAAAGATTACTTTTGCACTCCTCAAAGTCATTCCCCATGTCAAAGATTGGTGGGAAAATTTCAGTGAGAAAAAGGAAACATA
>JASDQU010107987.1:6495-17416 GCA_032191745.1 Picea mariana | reverse complement strand
GTCCAACATAGCTACAACCAAGCCCTGCATAGCTCAACTGGCCACAACCCCTTTCAGGTGGGGTTGGGATTCCAACCATTGGGCCCCATGGATGTTGCATTACCCCTGGTGACCACCTTGGTTGAATCGTCCCCTGCTCCACCAAAAGCTGACAAATCCACCCGGTTCATTGAGCAGATCCATCACATCCGCCAACAGGTGCAGGATATTCTACATAAGTTTAATGCCAAGTATAAGCAGCGCCATGATCAACATCGGGTGCCACATAAGTTTCATGTGGGAGACAAAGTTTGGTTACACTTGTAGAAATAACCCCTTACAGGGCCCCATCGAAAGATTCTCCCACTCCATTATAGATAGTAAAACATCACCAAGGTTGTGGGTGACAATTCTTTTGAGCTCAACATTCCCCTTGTCCTTTGCCTGCACCCAGTCTTCAACATGGCTCTCCTTCGACCATATTTCCCACCATTATTGAACAGCTTAGAGATAACAGAGTAGTTGACACCAACAGATCTCAACCCTGACTGAATGAAATAGAAATATAGTGATAATATTTTGGACACACATATCAAGGTCACTCGATAGAAAAGGATCCAACTTTATTGAGTCATCAAAGCAGGGCAACCCCTGCACCAAGGCAAGTGGCTCACCCGGGGCCAAATTCAGTAGAAATTTCCTCATTTGATGGGGGAACTCAAAAGAATGGATATAATTTCTTCCTAAGGAGGTAGGATTGATCTAGGTGGATATCGGTGGCCACCCACCTTTTCCAACTCACTCAAAACAGTTTTTTGGCAATTTTGGCAATTTACTATTTTTAGCAGTTTTTAACTTTGGGGGTTATTTTGAGTGCCTAAATGAAGGTTTTTCGGGATCAAACTTTACAATTTTATCCAAAGTCCCTTATTGAGCTCCCAAAATGAATCTCCTCGACAATACCTTTCCAATGGGCTATTGTGCGCCTAAAACGGAGATCATATGCAAACGTTACGACCCCGAGAAGTTGATGTACTAACTTACCCAAATGAGGCCCACATGACTTTTGGCGCTTCATCTCCTAGGGTTATGTTTTTGGATTTCTAGGGTTTTTGACATTCCTTTTTATTGTAAAAAGGCCTTTAGAGCCTCATTGTAATCATCTTCTTACAAATGAGCGTAACCATCACATTTCTTCTCAGAGATAAGATGCCACTATTCCAGCAAGCTTGTTTTTTCACTGCATTTTACAGTTTCATCTTATTTCCTTGTTGAATAGAAAACCAATTTTATTGTATCTTTGTTATTCTGTGTTAATCATATTTTAATAATATGTATTCATTTTTTTCTTCTCATAAAATCCAAATCACATTTTGAAAAAAACTGTCAGGTAGAGTAAATCTAATTGACATGTGATGTTATATGTTACTCTTTGGGCATACTGAACCACACTAAATACTTCCAGTGGCTTTTCACCATTCCAATTGGTTCATGGAGTGGAGTCCGTTCTCCCCATTGAATGTAATATTCCCTCTCTTAAGTTAGTAATTGATCTTATACATAACGTGAATGATCTCGAAGAACACCTTATACACTTGGAGCAACTCGATGAGCAACGTCGAGATGCCACTCTAGACATTGAGGCGAATAAGCAACGTGTTAAGGTCCAATATGATAAATTTCTCCATCCCCAGGAGTACACTGAGGGTGACTTGGTCCTTCTTTATGATCAAGGTAAAGAACCGTTGGGGGAAGGAAAATTCAATCCCATGTGGCACGGATCCTATGAGTTAGAGGATTATGAAGGGAACGTGATGAAAGAGCCCATAAATGGGCTCTATCTCAAGAAGTATTATGCTTGAGCCCCCCATCTCGAGAATCAGATTTGTGTATTATTGTACTTCAGTGTATATATTTTTACCCACTTTATATAGTTTATGTCCTATATTTTCTATTTTTGAAAACATATGGACTTATTATGGAGTGTAAGACCTAGTTTGAAGTGGTTTTTTCCAGGTTATGACATATTTTCAACATTCCTTAGCTTGTTTGTGCCTCAAACATGTATATATCATCACTGGATTTGCATTTTTTGCATCCTCCTATGAACACAATTCATATAGCCTAGGTATGAACCCATTTTTTAGCAACAAGGAACCTCCTTGTTATTACTAGAAGTGTTGTTATTATGTGGTATAGACTTACCAAACACGGGTGCCCTAGTTAGAACCCTTTTTTCCATTTGGTTCCCATGTAGAAGTTACTTCATAGTTCTGGGAGGCCCTTATAGTCTTGCTATTATATTGCGTTGAAACCTCATATTTCTCGTCAATCTATTATTCTAGCCATTACCCATGAGACTCCCACAAATGTTGAGTGGTAATTGCATTTCATTATATTTCTTGCATTGTTGACCTTAATACCGGCTCCCGCTTCCCCATTGTAATCCCATTTCCCCCAAAATTCTCAGTGTTATCCAATAAGGGCCTTTCATATATCCTTTGCAACTTGACACCCCTTACCCCTAGAGGAAAGATTCCCCCGAGTGTCCATATCCTACATGCATTCCCTTGCATCAAGCACAAGTATGTTCCACCACATGGAACTAGTTCGCTTGTTTGTGACACTCATTTCCTCTCTTGTAGAATGGGATTATTTTACCTCCTTTGCAGGCTTTAATAATGTGAAAAAGACAAAAAAAAAATCAAAAAACAAAAAAAGAAGTGCAGGAAAAGAGTATTATCTTCTATTGACAACAGTCATGTCGCCTTTGAAAAGATCAAATTGTTGAGTCCATTCATCAAAATTTTGGGTTTAGTATGGCCTTAGGAATTTGAACTTGTTACTCATAGTTTACTCCTCTGAATGGTTACTCTTCCAGTCCTTATTGAGAGTTTGTTGATGCCTCCTGCATCACAAACTTTTGTCAGTGTTCTGTCTTGAGTCTATCCTACCTAAGTTATCCATCTGTCTCATGCTCTTGTTCAAAGCAAGTCCAAAACTATGTCAGCCATTCCTCAAAATTCTTGACTTTGCATGTCCAACATCCCTTTATAAGTGCATCTCATAATCACAAGAATGTTTTTTCTTACCTTGCATCCTAGGCCTACTTTCACCATTGGTAGGTGACCTTGAACCCAACAGATGACATCTCTTCATTAGTAGTTGACTAGGTGGTTTCCCGTGTGTTCGACAGTAAGAAATCTATTCACACATTGTTATTTGTGCATTTCCTTGGATTCCATTAGACCCTATTGGTGGTTTCCTCGCCTCTGTCGGCAATTTTTATTAATGACTATTATTCAAAGGGTCTCTTTCATGTACTACTTGCATCTTGTTCCGGTGAGAGATGCACATGGTTATTGGCTCATTCTTATCCTATTCGTCCAAGTTCTTCTTAATAATCAAGTGTTTCCTTCTACCTCACGTTGGATGATGGGGGATACCTTAATTGCCTCCTTTCAGAGGATCTCATTCCATAGAATTCATCTCATCTATTCTAGAATCAAGATGTATATTCATAAGAGTACGTAGATGCTTGCAGTCATCCATGGTAGGTTCTCTCGTCATCGACAGTTAGGAATACATTAATGTCTCCTGCTCGATGGATTATTCAAGTGTTCAACCTCAAAACATTTATTCACACTTGTTGAATGTACTCTATTCCTTGATTCCTACTTTCATCATCGGTTGGTTATCTCTCATTTGTTAACGATATACCTCAATGACTGGTAATCAAACGAAGTCTCATTGTGTTCGAATTCAACTACTTTATTCAAACAATTCATACTTGCACCATCGACAATTAGTATAGAAGACGTTATACTCACAGTAGAAACACCTCATACCTGTTTTTGTCTTTCATCACATTGGAGTCCTATATGACTTTCAGTTACCATGGAAGATTGCATTATACTTCATTGTATCTAGATATCATCAATTGATTTTGAGACTGGAATCCAATGTGTTTTGTTCGTGCCTATGACCACCTATGGAAAATGTCTACTTTGTATTTCCTCTTCATAGCCATGAACATTTATCTTTTATATATGCACATGGATATGCAGTGTACTTCAAATCGGAAACCATGTGTACAAAGTCAATATGTATTGTGATATTTTGACGGGTGACTAGTTCCTTCGGTTGGGTCCTCACTACTCTACTTCTCGGAATTGTAATGTATTTCATCCATCGTGATTGCTCCTCTGACCTCACACATTAGGGGGAATGTTTTATAACACCTTTTTCCACACTCTATGCAGCATGCTTTGGTGGCCTACCCTTTCCCTCTGTAGACTCAGTTTCCACATCTTGCGTAGTCAAAAGTCAAAAATTCAATTTTTTGCACATATATGCAGGCTACAGTTGTACAACATGTGTATATGCAAGTTACTCCATTACAACGTGCATACATTTAGTTTTCTGCTCAAAATTAAAAATATGTCAGATTTTCCATGCCAAGTCATGGGATCCATGATCCTTGGCCTTTCATACACTATAAATGCTCTGATTCGACCCTTCAGTTCCATTTGAAGTCTATAAATTGATCCACGTACAAGCTTTTAAAGAGGAGGAGAAACATTGAGAGAAAGTACACTCATATTACATCCTTGAGTCTGAATCGTTTAGTCCTTTAAGTCTAAACTCTTCTTATGTTCAACCCCCAAGCTCTCCCTATTCTGTGAAGGAGGAACCCAATTACTCCTAGAAATTGTGAGATTTCCTTATGGAGAATTCAAGTGGTGAAGGTTGAGGTGGAGGGACTTAATTTCTCGGTTTCGATGATTTGTTGATATAGAAGGTTGTCACCTATGTACTTCTACTAATCATGTTAATAGAAATACTCTTTTCTCATCCAATTATATGTTGCAAATGTTTATATTATTTTCCATGGGTAAAATTGCTATACATGTTGATGGATTATGTTAGTTTATATGATGATATTTCATACATTTTCCATATGCCTGTGTATCTTGGATGTTGAGGACAAGTTGTAGGTATCAAGCATTGGACGATGAGCTCAATGGTGATATCCTACGAACATCCGAAAGAGGTAGGATTCTAGCCTTTCTTTTGTTGGTATTTTCATTTATCTAGCATATTTGAGATTTGAGTTGATTTCTTGATGTCATTATCTCTGTTGTGGTCCTACCCCAAACCATAGAGATTTATTTGTCATAAAAATGGATCAAACTCTCACAGTCCTCACAACCATCCTCTGTACTCTCATATAAAATTTGGTCATGGGTCATAATCGCATGAAACAAAAAGAAGATTAGGGTCGTTTCGAACATGAATTTACTTAAGGGGTCCAAGTTTTTCTTTTCTTGCAAGCTTATAAGAAGACTTCACTCAAATCCCAACACTCTGAAAAACTCGCCCCAACATTTTATGGTCCATACCATATTCTCAAGAGAGTGGGGTCTGTGGCTTACCGATTAGATTTTCCTAGTCACTCGAACCTCCACCATGTCTTTTATGTTTCCCACTTAAATAAAGTGATTGGCACTAAGTGCCATACTTAGACTAGTCTACCTAAGTTAGATGAAGAAAGTTCCATTTGTTTACATCCTCGAGCAGTTCTGGACCAACGTGAGCGTCGTCTCGGCCGATGCACTATCAAGGAAGTTCTAGTTCAATTGAAGGACACACAACTAGAAGATGCCTCCTAGGAGCCGACCACCATTCTGCAACAATTTATCCATCTCAAGCCTTGAGGAAAAGTTTGTTTTTAAGGGGGAGGGCATGCTAGGTACCTAACCTCCCTAACCCTTCACATAGGTACAATAATATATTCTCCATGTGATAAAGAATGATATTAATAAGACCTAGTAATAAGGAAGAATAAGTCAAATGTAAGAATACCTAATAGAAGCTTCTGCTTCTAGAAAGATCTTCCTCTAGATTGTTCTTTTGGTAGATGGATTTAGTATAAATAGGATTCGAGGGCGTGATAAGTTTTTGTCTTGAGAATTATTGTAAGTTTTTGTAATTTAGGAAGGTGGCAGCTAGACTCCTCGAAAATTTTTCACTATAAAAAAATATTGACGTGAAAGGTACAATTATACCGTATAAATTTTTCCACATCTATAAAGTCAAAAAGACAATCAAAACTTGTAGCCTTGGTGGGAAAATTAAAGAAATAGGGCCGACTAGAAAATTGGCGAGAATTTTGGCTTTTAAGAGATTTTGAGTCCAAATGTTAAATGTCATGAGTATTTGTTTTTTAAATTTAATTGTAATATATCAGTGTTGAGTCTAAGAAACTTGGATGGATCAGAGTCCTTCATCTTCTAGAGAAATGGAATACAACAGATCTTGTCAGAAACACACAAAAATTTGTGGAAGTCCCACAAGATATGGAAAACCCTTGAGAAAGAGAATTAAATACGCTATTATATAGATGAAGAGATTGTTCCACAAGTCTGATAAGAATTTAATACAACTTTCAGGTACAATGAACATTTTAATATAATTTAGTTTAAGTCTAGCACATTGTTTGTAAAATGACCCCACTTATATGGTTTTGCTAAAATTTGAATCATTGTAGATCTTGTCAAAAACACAAAAATTTGTGGAAGTCCCATAAAGATATACAAATCCCTTGACAAAAAGAATTAAATAAGTCATTATATAGATGAATATTTTTGGCCACAGTTTTGCTAAAATTTGAATCACTGCAGATCTTGTCAAAAACACAAAAATTTGTGGAAGTCCCAGAAAGATATAATCCCTTGACAAAAAGAGAATTAAATAAGTCATTATATAAATGAAGATTTTTGGGCACAAGTCTAATAAGAATCTGATACAACTTTGAGATATGATGATAGTTTTACAATAATTTAATTTAATTTAACTCTGATGGATTGTCAAATGACTTCATTTATATGGTTTTGCTAAATTTTAAATCATTGCATATCGTTTCAGAAACACAAAAAATTGTGGAAGTCCTAGAAGATATAGAAATCCATTTAGAAAAGGAATTAAATAAGTCATTATATAGATGAAGATTTTTGGGCACAAGTCTAATAATAATCTTATACAACTTTGAGATATGATGAAAGTTTTAGTATAAGTTAATTTGATTTAACTCTGATGCATTGTCAAATGACTCCATTTATATGTTTTTTTAAATTTTAAACCATTACAGATCTTGTAGAAACACAAAAATTTGTGGAAGTCGCAGAAGATATGGAAATCCCTTAAGAAAATGAATTAAATAAGTCATTATATATGAAGATTTTTGGGCACAAGTCTAATAAGAATCTGATACAACTTTGAGATATGAGGAAATTTTTAGCATAATTTAATTTAATTTAACTCTAATGCATTGTCAAATGACCCCATTTATATTGTTTTGATAAATTTTAAATCATTCAACAACTTGTTAGAAACACAAACAATTGTGGAAGTCCCAAAGATTAAGAAATCCCTTGAGAAAAATAATTAAATAAGTCATTATATAGATGAATATTTTTGGGCACAAGTCTAACAAGTGTTGCATGGCAACGTAGTCCCTGCCAGGTTGAATTGGGAATAAATGCACAGGGATGTGAAAACATAGCGGAGGAAGATGGAAACTGCAATGGAGATGTGGAAAGAAACATGAAGCACATGTGGTAGCCATGGAGTAAATGACACGTGGTCTCTAGCGTCCCATTTATTTTTTGAAAGTATATAATCGATTTTGCTATGTTCAAAATTTCTATCTATTTTGTCTCTGTATGTGGCAGGACAAAAACATTTATATTCAAATTAAATAAAAACAAATTATTAGCATTCAGGCTTCTGATAAAGAACGAGCAGTTTTAGCCATATTTATAACATGAGTATCTTTATGCTCTGTAAAAGACATAAATATAAAAGGAGATAAAAAACAGTTTAATTTTAAATATATCAAAAAATAATATTGTTTGTTACATATTCCTGGAAATTTAAATGAATTTGTCATATACACTGGGATTGGGGCTCCCGCGGACCATAAGCATAGTGGAAGATAAAAATTTATGAGGACATAAATATAAAAGGAGATAAAAAACAGTTTTATTTGAAATATATCAAAAAATAATATTGTCTATTACATATTCGTGGAAATTTAAATTCGTTTGTCATATAGACTGGGATTGGGGCTCTCGTGGACCATAAGAAAAATATGTACAATAAATAGGACTATGAAAAGAAGAAGTGGGCGATGATAGAGTGTAATACCTAGAAATAATAAATTGAAAGGTATCAGTCTTTGGCTAGACATTTATATTTAAAAAGGTGGAATAACTAGGTTGATAAACAAAGTAGGATGTGATCATTATAGACTTACAGTGATGGTACATATCACCCCTTTTTCTATTTTCTTGCTGGTGCCTTTTATTGTTGTCGTTGACGACTACTGGAATCGTGGAAAATTCTTATTGCCTTTCATCAACGACCTCCTTCAACTCCCTTTCGAGCCATTTTCTCATTGGGGTGACACTGATCTCATTCCAGATTTTTATGTTCAAAAGTTCCTTTTCTAATTCCCTGAAGTCGATAGAAATATTACGCAGAGTCTGATCAATTTCCTCATTCTGTACCGAATAGTCAACTGGCTAGTAGTCGACGTCATCTTCACCATATTCAAGGATGTTGTAAAACTTTTCCAAATACAACGCCTTAAAAATATCAACCTGTTTATTGAAGGCTTGCTTAGTTAAGGGAAAGGAGTTGATGATTAAGTTGGGGTATTGGAAGTCGTTGGTCCATCCGACTAAGTCTATTATGGTCAGCTTTGTGAATAATTTTTCTTTCTTTGATATGGATTGTTCACATGATTGGACAATGAGATCCAGGTTCTTCACTTTTTCTTTTCCAGCATGCATTTAATTGAGTGATTTCATTTTTGGATGGGAGTTCTTGTTGTATTCTTCTCATTTATGTCATGTTGTTGACAATGGTGCCAAAAGGAAGGATCGTTTCTAAATAGAAATGTTCTTCATCTCTTAAATCCTCCTGCAAATGTTCGAGCAAATTATGTACCCTCGTTCCAAGGGAATTCATGGTTTGTGATGTTTCCCACGCCTCAACAATCAGTTCCATTCTTTTCTTGATATTATTCTCCACATATCCTCTATACGATGCGAGGAAGCTGGAGGATCCTTTTAACTTGGTTGCAGGGGTGGAAGGAATGGCTATTGCTAAAGGACTGGCAAGCAATGGCATAGGAATCAAAGATTCTTCCAATTCCTTGACACCATCCTTCAGTCTAGAATTATCGGCCTCAATGCCTGTCTAAATGTGCATTTGTGACCTCTATGTATGTCTCAATGCCTATCTCGGAATCAATAGAATTTGCGGTCTCTATGTGAATTCGACAGATTTGGGACGACTGCATGTTTGCAAGGTTAGCCTCTGAACAAGATTTTCCTTTCTTATTTTTTACATCTTTTTTTTCAATAATTAATTTTTTGGACTGGTTGTCAAAAGAAACGCTCTAGAACATGAAGGATTCATCTTTGTCAAAATTTTCGGTACCATCTATGTCCATTGGACGACTATGCTGATCAGTCTCAAGTTCCATGTTCTCACAATAGGCTCTTCCACCTGTCCCACAATTTTTTTTCTCTTCTTGTCCATAGGAAGCTTGTGAGAACTATCAATTTTAGGGTGAGGAGGGTCGTTATATCCTCCTCTGTTTGAAGAATTCTGAGTTTATTTGTCGCTGTGGTGGGCCGTTGGAGCGATGCTTCTGGATGTCATACTTTTGGGAGTGTTATTCGTCGATTGAAAACTCTTCTCACCGGGGCCTTTTCCTTGTTGCTTGTACAATTCAGTGGTGATTTGAAGTGTGTCTAGGTTGTCGGCATCAGAAGCAGGAGCGTTTTCGTCAGTGTCTCTATTTTCTGATAGGTGTTTTTTGAAAAACAAATTGCCAAAGCCAAGTGTTTGTAAATGTTCTAAAGTTTTTTTATTAGGGTCGAACCCTCTTAGGATTCCAACATATATTAGGTTCAAGTTGTTGAAATGGGTTGAAAATTCGTCAATTTTGTCGACATTCCTCAACATGAACTCCCCGACTTTCCAAGGTAGAGGAATGAACTGTCTTTTCTCTTCGCTTGCAATATATAAAACCGGTAGTTGTATTGCCTTGTTATTTCTGTAAAAAACATTATCTCTGTAATGTGACATGGAAGGAGAGAAAGTTTTTCCCTAGATCAAAAAATCATTATCACTGTGTAATTATCCATATGTTCAAGTGCCCCCTTCCTATCCAAAAACTTGGTTTCCTGGGCAGATATGTGGGGAAAATCTTCTCCTAACAAAAAAATTTGAAAACATACACAAAGCCATCAAAAACCTCATAAAAATAGTGGGAGGCCTTGTGCTTCCACAAGGCCTGGTACCAGAATGTTACTGGGTCAAATTCCCATTTTACCTTCTTGGAGAGATACAGTTTTGGAAACTGGCAGCAATGCGCTATTGCAAAAACCAAGTAGGATGACATATATAATTTCTTCTCCTTTTTGAAGCTTGACAATTGGTAATAGATTTCATAGGAAATTAGCTTTCCCCAATAAAAAATGGCTTGTTCCTTGACTATGAAATACAAAATATAAAGAGCCATTCGGGAAATAGTTGCTATGGAATCTTGTCCCGTTATTCTTGTACAAGAACATCTACCTCCATCATTTTTCAATGCACAAGAACATTACCTCATACACCAAGTTGAGGAAATTGAAATGTGTGGACCTGTACACACAAGGTCAATGTGGATGGTGGAGAGGAACTTGAAAGCATTGAAGGCTTTGGTTAGACAAAGAGCACGTCCTGAGGGTTCTATGGTGGAGGGATATATGGTATATGAATCCATGGTGTATATTAGTCAGTATCTTCCTAAATTAGTAGCACAAGCTATGCATGCAGTGGATTGCATTTGGGATGTGAACTCCATCAAAAAATTTGAAAGGGA
>JASDQU010107986.1:94712-105156 GCA_032191745.1 Picea mariana | reverse complement strand
GATCAAATAACTCTACTCAACCTCACCTTCAAAAAATGATTAAAACAATATTAATGAACACGCTTTCTTTTCTTATTTATTTAAAGGAATTTAATATACAAACAAAAGAAATATAAATCAAATTCTAGCATTTTATTTGACAAGATGCTTCATTTTATCACAATGTGACAAACACACCTCCTCTTGAGTGTGGGAATGTTATAATGAAGTGTAGTCTGCTTGCAACACATAAGGAATATCCTTTTGGCTAAGAAGCCATGAGTGGGGTTTGTATTTCACCAAAACCGTTTAGAATTTGTACCATTCTTTAACCGCTTGAAAAACCACATTTGCATGGGGAAAACATTGCACGAGGGGATAACCATGAATCTAGGTGTTTTAAACCTTGGCGAGGAGATTATCACAATTTCTACTTAACCATTAAAATGGGACTTCGTTAACAATTCTAGCATTTATTCAGCCAGGTGCGTATTTTTCTTATGTTGTGAGAAGTGGATTTCTCTTGGATCAATTCTTATCTTTTCTTATGTTGTGAGAAGTGAATTTCTCTTGGATCAGTGATACAAGATGTACTGCTTGCTAGACTACCCATGTGGAGGGTTCTAATACAAGCTTTGGCAAGAAGGATGTCTCAAGAAGGTCAAATAAGGGAGCTTAGTAAAAGGAAGGATGAGAACTTGAAGAGAGATTCAAAAAATAATAAGAAAGAAAACAAGAGAAAACAACTAACTATCTAGTTTCCTACAAACTTGCAAGCATATTTAGTTTCAATGGAGGTTACAAGTATTCTAAAGGTAGGAGATATTTTACAACTCTATTAAAAGAAATAACCACTTAGAGTTTGTCGTATAAATATTTAATGTATATTTATAGCACAACATCATAAATAAGTAGAAAGATTTTGACAAGAAATGTTTGTGGACTTCAATCTAGAATTCCATTTGCAATGTGCATACATGTGCGGTGCTATTTCCGGTATCCTGTACAACTTATTTCCCAAAGCAATAATATCAACACAAGGCCTTGACTCATACACAACATGTCGCTTCCACAAGTATGGTTGGCCTAATAGTACATCGGAAACATCAAGAGGAGCAATGTCACATAATACCTCATCCATGAAGGGCTTGATGTTGTAGCGAAGGCGACGTTATTGGCTAACATGGAGGTCCTGTCCTTGGTCCAACCCCCCGATGTTGTATGGTTGTGGGTGTGCTATGGTCGACAAGCCCAGTTGTTTCATGACCTCTACTGAGATGAGGTTCTTTTGTCTCCCGCTGTCTACAATGAACTGCAACGGGGAACCCTTTACCCACATCTGGGAATGGAAGAGACGCTCTACCTCCTCTGGATCTTTTGGTTCCTTCTTCTGGATCTTCTGGGTGGAAACAATGGCATTGGGCTCTGCATCAATAATCTGCTTCCCCCTGTCATTCCCCGTGTCGGGTTTTGATTCAGATTCAGAGCCTGCATCCGATTCAAAAACCTTCAATTTGGCTATCGATGACTGCTTGGCCTGACACTCACTTGTGTTGTGAGTGGAGCTCTTATGGAACTCGCACCACATCCACGTGTCCATTTTTGGCTTCGTGGTGTTGTTCTTTGCTTGCATCTTTGGCGGGTTGTCCTGGGCCGCCGTGACTTGGCTTGGTCCTTTGTTCGATAGTTTAGGGGTACCTGTCCCTTGCTTCTGATTCGCAGACCCAAAGTCTTGCTTCTTCTGTTTGAACGTCTTCTCAATATTCACAGCATACCAGTATGCTGCACCAAGCGAGGATATGTCCAGGAACTCCATTTCCTCCTGAATGTATCTATGAAGACAACTGTGGTACTTTAACACCAAATGTTTTTTTGAATCTTTGATACCCATCTTTTTGTTTAGGGTATGGAACAGATTCGTCAGCTCATGCACATCTTGGTCCCTTTCACGCTGCAGTGTAGTCCATTGTATTTATTTGTCCTCATATCTCCCCATGGAGTAATATTGTTCCTTGATGGCATCTCGGAAAGAATTCCAAGTGGGTGCGATCGAGAACAGAGAGCGTTCCCCCTCGCTTTGTTTCTCCCAGTAGGTTTCCCACAAGTCCTTGACATGGGGGGTGGCTTGAAAGAGTGAAAAAATAATCCTTTCTCAGTCAGAAAAGTCATGAACCGAGAAATATTCTTCTAACAGATTCAACCATCTGTCAACAACATCTGCATCTATTTCGCCCTCAAATATGGGGATGTTAAATTTTTCATGTACCTTGAAAGGAGTGGCACCTCCAGAGTGGCTGCTGGATGTAGATGTGCTATTAGTGGGCAGTCGTTGAATGATATGGGCAAAGTTTTCCATCATCACATTCCTTTGTCTCTCGAGGGCCTCCGCGAGAAATAATTTGATAGGATCTCCTACTCCCTCATCTTTATTTTCTTTCCCCATGGGCAGTCGTCGGGGTTTGTGAGGCTGATCTTGCAACGATTCAACCAGATCGAGCCCTAACCCCTTATACCCCGACCTCGTTGGGGACATGCAAAGAAGGATCGAGAAAGAGAAGACTGTTCTGATACCACTGATCTGGATTTATGCAGGAACACAATGAAATACATAAATACACATAAACACAAATATGCAGTGGAAGTAAAACTTCATTTCATTAACAACAAATGACTGAAATATGCTTACAGACAGAATGTAAATAAAATAGCTCCGGCATTTGTAGTTTATCTCTGAGAAGAGATGCAGCGGCTACTAGCCTCTGAACTCTCTGTTACAATAAGGCTCGAAGGCCTATATATTATTGAGAAACAATGGAAAACCCTAAACATACAAAAACCTAACCCTGGGAGATGAAACGCTGGAATATGGGCCCCGTTGGGGTAAATTGGTACATCAATTTCCCGTGGTCGTAAATTTGGCATACTATCTTCGTTTGACGCGCATGATACATCGTTAGAAAGAATTGTCTAAGGAATACACTTTTGAAAAAGAATATCGAGTCGGACGCAGACCCATATTCGTCAGAGCATTCATGCCCAAAAAATGTCGTTTAGGGCCTCAAAACGGCTTTGGAAGCTTAGGACCCGAAAAACTGCCAAAAATAGTAAATTGTGCTATAATTAAGGAAACTGGAAAACTAAATGAAATGATGGTGTGGGTCCAAGTGGAATAGGTGGGTGGCCACCAATATCCACCTATATCAGATGAACATGGGAATGATAGGCATTCAAGGAGCATGAGCGAGCATCAACATTCCCTAGAGAAATACACTAGGAGAACTCATGCAAATTCAGGGCCAGGGAGCAGCCCAAGTGTGTCTCATGTCAGAAGACATAGGAGAAGGCCTAAGGGATACATATTTCAAGGTGATCTCATGAAAATCAAGCCACCTACTTTAAATGGTGATCAAAGGAAGGGATAAAAGGCCGAGGCCTGGCTATTGGAAATGAAGAAATCTTTCAAGTTGCACGATTATCCCTCCATGGTAGAAAAAAGAATTGCAACCTACCAGTCGCAAGGAAAGGAAGCCATGTGGTGGGATCATCTTAAGCAACCCAAGCACCTTGATGAGAGAAAGGTCTCATGGAGGCAGTTCAAAGGATATTTCCAAAATAAATATTTAACAAAGCATTAATATGAAACAAAGATGAAATAATTCTTTGAACTCAAGTTGGGAAGCATGACAATGGATGAGTATGATAATAGGTTCTTTGAGTTGTTGAATTATGTGGGCTTCACAAAGTATGAGAAGGTCAAAGTCCAAAGGTTTTTGAGTGGGTTACCCTCTTTGTACAGTGACAAGATACAATATGATAACCCCAGAACTTTGGAGGAGAGAAAAGTATCTTTATGAGAAAAGAAGAGGGAGGTCATTCTTCCAAAAATATTCGATTGAAAAGATGAAGGGTAAGAAAGAGAAAAGGCATAAGGGTTTTAAACCACCTTTTTTCAGAAATAACTCCCAAGCAAATCAGCAAGGTCAATCAACCCAAATTTAGCACAAGACAACAGATTCATTCGGGAAAATGTCAAGGAAACAACCTGTAACAATGTTGGGAATGTAAGGGAAATCATTTATATAAGGACTAGATTCACAAAGGTGAAAGAATAAGAATTGTGCACGACATTCAAGAGAATGAAACAGTTGAAGATATGGGAGGAAGCATGCCAAGGATTTATGCATCCTTGGATAACAAGCAAGCAGAGTATCAATCCCCCATGATTGAAGTGGAAGGTAAGATTGATAACCAACCCATATCAATTTTAATTGATTCTCAAGCTAGCCATAGTTACATAAACTCTGACATTGTTGAAAATTTGTGCTTGCAAAGGAGTAAGCATAATAAATTTTGGTTAGTTCAATTAGCCACGAGGGATAAAAGGAAGACCAATGAGTTGGTTATATATTGTTGAGTAGACATAAATTGACTCAACACAAAGGTGGATATGAACATCATACCATTGGGATCATATGACTGTTCGATTGACATGGATTGGTTGGAAAAATACCATGTTGTTCTAGATTCTTACAACAAGACCATAAATTTTCTTGATGAGGATGGCAAACAAAGAAAGATTCAAAGCATTCTGAGAGCAACAATTGCTAGAGAAATTTCAACCATGCTGCTGAAAAAAAAAAATCAGGAAGGGATGTCAAATTTTTGCAGCCTTTACGGAAGAGGTAGTTAGGGATAATGTGGCAAGTATTGAAGACCATCCAGTCTTGGGGGATTTTGAAGATGTCTTTGGAAAAATTCTAGGACCGCCACCTAAAAGAGATATTGATTTCGCCACTGATTTTGTACCATGAGCTTCCCCAGTGTCCAAGACACCTTACAGAACGGGCATGCACCAAAATTGAAGGAATTGCATATGCAACTAGAAGAATTTTTTAAGAAGGGGTATATATGCCCAAGTGTGTCACCATAAAGAACAATTGTCCTTTGCAAATGATTTATTATTTATTTGATTAATTGAAAGGTGCAATAATATTTTTCAAGATTGACATGAGGTCAGGTTATTATCAAGCAAGACGACATCCATGACAAGATATGGGCATTATGAATTTATACTAGTGTCATTTGGGATATCAAATGTCCCAACAATTTTCATGTGCCTAATGAATGGAGTGCTTAAGGAGTACCTAGATAAATTTGTGATCATTTTCTTAGATGATATTCCCATTTACTCAATGAGAGAATGGTGTTGCAAGTTTTGAGAAAGCATAAATTATATGCCAATTTAGAAAGGAAGATGATTAGTAACATATATCACAAACATTTACTGTTACTACATAATAATTATTAGAATAAGTTGAAGGATGCTCAATAGTGACGTATTTGCAATAACTTCATCTTGACGTAAGAAAGACCTTAATCTAAAACATCCTGGACTGATTGATGATATATGAAGCATCCTAGGTGCCTCAACCCTCCATCCTCATCTCGATAGTGGTCCCATCTGGTAGAATATTTTCTGATTTTCTTTCTGACATAATAATAAACAATGACATGTCATCGTCATTTATGTGGACAGTGGTCCCATCTGGTAGAATATTTTCTGATTTTCTTTCTGACATAATAACAAACAATGACATGTCATCGTAATATTCGTTGGACTTGGATAGAGAGTGTTTGGTTCATAAATTTGAATCTGGCCAGCTTTCAAACGCTTTTTATGCATTTGACCGTTGTTAAAAAGCTCCGCGGTGGCTTTACATTATGTTTTCTTTGCTCTCTCTTCTTTAATCTGAATCTGTCCAGCTTTTAGGCGCTCTTCCTGCATATGGCCGTTGTTAAAAGGCTACCCGGTGGCTTTACATTATATTTTCTTTGCACGCACGGACCTTATCATTCTCTTCTTTAATTTAGTTTGTGCGTTTGTGTTTGGATGCTTTGTGTGGTTTGTGTGTTTGAGTCTGGATGCTTTGCATGGTTTGTGTGTCGGTTTGGATGTGAATGTATTGTGTGTTTGTTTATGGTACAGTCCTTGCGTTGTTATATCTTTATGCATGTGTGTCTGTCTGTTAGTATTTATTTGTTGATGAAGACGAAGGGAAACGATCGCGTCAATATTTAATTTGCAGGAGTACTGATTCCTGGACATCCATTTCATTTATTTTCAGGTATGCCAACTTTGACCGCTGATTAATTCTTAATGGTGTCCGTCTAGCTACTACTAATTATATCTTTAAGAGTAGCAATTTTTTGAAATAATTTGTTTCCTGTGGAGTATTTTGATGGATAATCTATTTTGCAAATTCGAGGAATCGATGAATAATTCTGAATTTTTTTGGGAGTGGTCAGGTTTACAAATTTCTGAAATTATCTGCCCCTTCAAACAGATATAATAGAGTTGAAGGGTTAGCAATTGTTACAAATAAGCTTTAAGAAAGAAAACCAGAAAAGTTTATTGATAACATTGTTGAAGGTTCGATAGATAACTGGTAGAGGGATTTCTTATGAAAATTATTTTCCATTTTAGGGTTTCTTATTGATCAGTCTTTCACTTTCGTACGGAAAGAGAATTAATCTAAATTTATTTTCACATGGTCATTTTCTATTTCTGTTGAAAATGGATCCTGAAAAGCATTTTGATGAAAAGGATCATGAACAGCATTTTGATGAAAATTTTTGAGAGATGGTCCGTTTTGCACATTTAGGAATATAATAGAGATTAGAGTTCCGAATATATTGCCTGTATGCGGTGTGTTTTGATCTTCCATATTGCTTAAGTTTTGGGTGCAAGGTTAATGAAGAAAGGAAAATCGGATGTGTTTATTGAAATCATTTTTGTATGTGAAAATACTAAGTTAATACTAAACTAAAACTTGCAGTTATCCAAATTATTTTTGTATGTCAAGGTTTCTTTTGATTTATCTTTCACTTGGATGAAGAATTAATTTTATTTTATTCTGCATGCAGGAGTGCTGGCCATTTTCTGTGGAAAAGAAGCTAGACAGAAAGGATATATATCAGGGTCACTGTAATTTGTAAGTCCTTGAATAATTTCCTAATCAAGATCCGATTCATCTTTCACTTGGATGAAGAATTAATTTTATTTTATTCTGCATGCAGGAGTGCTGGCCATTTTCTATGGAAAAGAAGCTAGACAAGAAGGATATATCTCAGGGTCACTGTAATTTTTATGTCCTTGAATAATTTTCTAATCAAGATCCTTCCCTCAGTAGATCTTGTTTATTAAATGATGCAGTGGAATTTCCCTGTGTAAATGTTGTCCACCTTCTATGTGAGAGGCATTATTTTGATATGTAGCTTGGAAGAGGATTGAGACATCGATTTTGAAATCTTCCATATCGACGAAGTTTTCGTTGCAAGGTTGAAGAAGAATGGAAAATCATAAATGTTTATTGATAGCATTGTTGTATGTTTTATGGTAGATCAGAACTTCCATTTATGCAAATTATTTTTCATGTGAGGGTTCCTTTTGATTCATCGTTCACTTGGGCAGAGAATTAATTCAATTCTATTCTACATGCAGAAGTGTCCGCCATTTTGAGTGGAAAAGAAGCTAAACGGGAAGGATGTAGTCAGGAGCACTGTAATGTGTAAGTCTTATTTGTTGAAATTGTATCCTATACTGCAACTACTTTATTTCTTTAGCTAGCTCTTCCATTCTTTGTAGTGTATAGAAATTTAAACGCTCATAGCCAAGGAAATACGATGTCGGTTTAGAGTAGAAAAGAAATTGTATCCTATACTGCAACTACTTTATTTCTTTAGCTATCTCTTCCATTCTTTGTAGTGTATAAAAATTTAAACGCTCACAGCCAAGGAAATACGGTGTCAGTTTAGAATAGAAAAAAACGTAAGTAAATACCGTAGTGGTTTAGAATACAAAGAAACTTAGGTCTTCTTGACACAGTTATATATATATATATATATATATATATATATACATGGTGGTTTAGAATACAAAGAAATGTAGGTATAGAAATTACATATAAATGGTGGTTTGTACCCTGAAATAATGTTCGGTAACTTTCTTTTCAATATTTGTCATCACCGTAAAATAGTTGTGTCAAACACGAAATTTGCAAGGCACTTTTTCATGAACATTGCAAATGGACTTCTACATTGAAGTCCACAAACATTTGTTGTCAAAATCTTTCTACTTATTTATGATGTTGTGCTATAAATATACATTAAATATTTATAAGGCAAACTCTAAGTGGTTATTTCTCTTAATAGAGTTGTAAAATATCTCCTACCTTTAGAATACATGTAACCTCCATTGAAACTAAATATGCTCGCAAGTTTGTAGGAAACTAGATAGTTAGTTGTTTGCTCTTGTTTTCTTTCTTATTATTTTTTGAATCTCTCTTTAAGTTCTCATCCTTCCTTTTACTAAGCTCTCTAATTTGACCTTCTTGAGACATCCTTCTTGCCAAAGCTTGTATTAGAACCCTCCACATGGGTAATCTAGCAAGCATTACATCTTTTATCACAGATCCAAGAGAAATACACTTCTCACAACATAAGAAAAGATAAGAATTGATCCAAGAGAAATCCACTTCTCACAACATAAGAAAATATAAGAATTGAACATGCACGTGGCTAAGTAAATGCTAGAATTCTTAACGAAGTCCTATTTTAATATTTAAGTAGAAATTGTGATAATCTCCTCGCCAAGGTTTAAAACCCCTAGAGTCCTGGTTAGCCCCTCATGCAATGTTTTCCCCATGAAAATGTGGTGTTTCAAGTGGTTAAAGAATGGTGCAAATTCTAAATGATTTTGGTGAAATACAAACCCCACTCATGGCTTCTTAGCCAAAAGGATATTCCTTATGTGTTGCAAGCATACTACACTTCATTATAACATTCCCACATTCAAGAGGAGGCATGTTTGCTGCATTGTGATAAAATGAAGCATCTTGTCAAATAAAATGCTAGAATTTGATTTATATTTCTTTTGTTTGTATATTAAATTCCTTTAAATAAATAAGAAAAGAAAGCATGGTCATTAATATTGTTTTACCCATTTTTTGAAGGTGAGGTTGAGTAGAGTTATTTGATCATCTTTTCTACATACTAACATATTAGGGCTTATAAAAAAAATAAGCATAAATGTTAAGATAAGCACAAAATAAAATTAGTAGCATGTTTTCCATGTAGAATCAACTTTAATTAAAGTATTCATAATGAGTAATTCATGTACAAAAATTGTAGAACTCAAAGTTACTCCTTATAGTACTTAGTGCAAATATTGCACAGGATTAGTTTTATATTGATCCATGTGCAATCAACTTTAATTAAATTATTCACAATCAATAATTCAGGTTCAAAAATCGTAGAACCAAAAGTTATTCTAATACTTAGTTAAAATGCTTATTTTTGTTTCTTTCTAATGGTATAGTGATCAAATAATAGAAAACAACTTAGTTAAAATGCCTATTTGCGTTTCTTTCTAATGGTATAGTGATCAAATACTAAAACACTTGTTGACAAGTTTAACATGAAAGAAGCAATAGACCCTAATGGACCCTAACATTGTAATAGATTAGTTATGTTCAGACATAACTTAATTAATATATGTTTTGAATAGAAAATCTTGTTAGAAGTCACTGTAACAATTTATACCCTTCCACTTAAAAACAATATCAAATAGGAAGTTCTTGAATGTTAAATTTGTTTAGTGAATGAGATTTTATTATTAAAAAGATGGGGCTTCTCCTTTGAAACCCTATCTTTCTCTTATGTTCTTCTATGGAAAATGTTGTCAAAAGGAGTGTTAGATCCATCTCATGTCCCTTTACTCAAAAAGTGGATGCATTCAAAGCATTTGCGAGTGATGTTGCATGAAAAGAAAAATTGGTAAGATATGACATTGCAAATTGGTTTACAAAAGAACATAATCCTTGATGATATTAGTTGTAAAATTGAGACTCCATGTATGCATAGTGTTCATGTTTGTAGAGATGCCCCAATAGATAAATTCAATGGAACCTAGATAAGCCCTAAGCCTTGTAAAGCATAGATTTCTCTCCAATGGCTCCCTTGTATCCATGGATCAGTGAGGGGTTTTTGTTGTTTAGAAGGGTTATACTCCATTCTCTTTGAGCACAACATTGATAGCGACAAAATTTTTAGAATAGACCATGGTTTTTAGCTGTCAATGAACAGTATTTAAAAGATGAAGTTCCAATTCCTATTCTATCGTTTGTGTCTCCCATTTGTCCCATTGGATCTCTAGGATGATAAAAATCTAAATGACATGGATAAAATTTTAAGGAAATATATTGACAACAATGAATCCAAGCAGGAATGTACACCTATTCAAGAGGTTGTGTAGAATTTCACCTAAAAAAGGGATTTTGAAATATTTGGAAATCCATATTAGAGATTGAGTTCATACGTGAAATATTAGTTATGAGAAAATTCCATTTAAGTGCAACTTCTACCATGATTATTAATAGTTCCAAAAAAAGTCGAAAAATCCCCCCCC
>JASDQU010107986.1:54714-94643 GCA_032191745.1 Picea mariana | reverse complement strand
ACCTCTCACAAGGCTACTCAAGAAGACGGATTCTTCAATATAGTCACCAAAACGACAATAACAAGGGCCATATAAACCCCACAACTAATTGGAATGTTAAATATTTTTCTATTCATAATGAGAAAGAGGCAAGACAAGAGTCTCCAAGGATAAAAAGTTCGAGGTATAAGAAGGAGAAATACCTCCCCTAGGTGCAAGATGTGGTGATTAGAACTTTGAAACAACTTGTAATTTTGAAATAGAAGTGCACTATGGAAATATCCCTCCCGTTAGAAACCACCAATTTCTCACCTTCATGCGATGAGGAATGGCCACCCATCTTAAGAGGAAAGGCATGTGAAGAAAGGCTAGAGAAGGAAACCAACAAAAGAAGCAAGGGAGGACAAGGCGATCAACAATAAGGAATTAGCATTTCAAGCAATAATCAATGAGGCATTCACCTTGGAGAAAAAATATAAACCTGAAAAGATATGAATAGTTTATTATTGTAGGGGTAAAGGAAAGCCATGATAAAATAAATTCACTAAATTTCTTAGTAAAATGAGAAAACATCAATGGTCATATTACAGGAAGCAGAAGCAGAAATTGAATAATTCTCTACATTATTTAATATTATGTGGATACATAATGGAGGCAAAGAAATTATCTGGTAGACTTGTGATTCGTTCACCAAATTGTGAAGTAAAGTGAAGGGAGACCACTAAATAGTTTATAAGATCTCTCTTATGAGAAAACTATGGTTTTAATTTGTAAAACAAATTAAGGCTTTAACTTTGTTACAAACCCTTGTAATTTCTTCAAACATATCATATACACATCAAAGAACACATAAATGGAAGATATAACGGGGGAATTTTATTATTACGGGACCATTGAATACAACTTTATAAGAAGAAATGGTTGTTATTGCAGTTGCAATATATCAATAATAAAAAAACATAACGTGGAACAATGCCCGATCTCTCCAAACAGAACACCAAGATGAAACGGGACGGAAGCTCCAATGGAAACCCTAGATGGATTCCCCTCTTTGTTTAACTAGGGTGGATAGTCTCTCCACCAAAGCCAGACTCTAATGAAAGGGTTTTTCCAAAACCCCAATGAAAACCTTGGCTTACCGAGCACTTCACAATAAAATGATCCAAAATCCAATCTTCCCAAATGACTAGCTCTCTTTTCCTTTTAAAGGTTATGTGGATCTTTGTAGAGAGATCTAACCCAACTTTCTCAAAGCTTCTAGATGAGAAGTTTATTTAATAAAGTGACTTTATAAGGTTATTTTGATTAAGTCACTTAAAATTAAATAAAAATTAATTAAATATTTAATTTTGCCAAAAATGGGACATTACAAATCCTCCCACCCCAATATTGCTTGTCCTCAAGAAATGTTATCATAATCTGATTCTCCAGTGACTTAATCTGACTGAAAATGATATTAGTGTCCCAAACCATCCTAGAGAAGGTGGAGTATCCTCTGCTCATATGGTGAATCTGCGAGGTGTTGTCACAAGATCCTGCCTAACTGTTCTTGATCATCCAAGTAATCAGAATTTGCATGAACTCGATCAACTCCTCGAAAGACCGTCCTCACAACAACCAAACCTACATAAACTAGAAATCCCATTGGTGTCGGTTTTCAAGCTGTTAACAATTGCAATCTCAAGGTCCCATACCAATCTCAAAGAGATTCCACCATGCTGTTGTTGCACTACTCTCATCATAATCACCTTATCATTACACTGTGACTTCACTCGCCACTCCAGGGACTTTCTATCATGGATCCTACACAACCAAGGCATATCATCGTCCATCAATCCATGACTCTCCTTGATCCCAATGATAAAATCAAGGACTCATTCAGGAGGTCTCCCTGGAGGAAACACCTCGAAGCTCCAATAAACACCACCATGTGTCAACAAGTGCTCCTGTATACTATTGCACACCATCGTGTCCTCCTGTACCATCCTATATCCTGTATACGCTACTCAACCCAAAACTCAGCTAATGATGACTGAACCTACATCCCAAGGTGTGTCCATATACTTCATGTATCTGTCCACCCAATCCAAGTATCGTTATATCTCCCTATGACATGGTCCACAAGGAATGTGCTCAACTATCTCCTCTGCAGCTAAGATTGAAACCTCTAATGAGCTCTCCAAAAGAAAGGGAACATGATCCCTGCAATGCCAACTCAGAGCACAATCCAAACTCTCCTCGAGTACTTGCAACTCGAAATGCTCATCACTCTCAATATGTGTGGCACACATGCCCTCCTGTGTCACTGTTGCCAAAGATGATGGAGTCCCTACTATAGGTGGTGAAGAGAATGCCACTCTCAACTGATAATGTAGCTCCTAAACCTCTGGGTCCTTGTTCTCAACAAACTTGAGAGATAGGTCCCTGCCCATAAATAGTTTCAAGTAATTTGACTTCAGTTGTTCTAGTTCCTCCATGATGATGCACAATTGGGAACTAGTGAATCCACCTACTATCTCGATGTGTCTCTCCTCCATCTAGGCTCTCCAAGAAATCTCCTCAATCAACCTATGAGATCCATCATTTCTGGTCAACACATGTGTAACTTGATGCTCGGTCACCAACATGCAATCCTCCAAATTGTATAGTGTCAAAGGCCTCTGCCCTATCTCTTCCAACTCACATGAGATATCATCTGTAAGAGTGATCCCCTCGTCCTCATAGTAGAAATCATAAGAAAGGATTGGATATGTCTCCTCATGAGAATATCTGATACGAGAGAATCCCAACATGAAACTGCAGTAGAAATTGGCAAGACCCAAAAAACTGCAGATCTCAGTTAGGGTGGTTGGGGTTGGCCAATCCTGAATGACTTGGACCTTGGCTATATCCACATTCACCCCACGTTCATCAATAATGTATCCCATATGCTAAACCTGGGTCATGCCAAAAGTGCACTTCTCCAAATTGGCACACAACTTGTGTTGTCGTAGTGTTTGGAGGACCTGTGGGATGTGGTGGAGGTGCTCTTACCAAGTCTGCCTAAAGATTAGAATGTCATCCAAGTACACAACTACAAATGAGTTGGTGAATGGTCACAAGATGTCATCCATTAGTCTAATAAAGGTTTCAGGGGCATTAGTAAACCCGAAAGGCATGACCAACCATTCGAGAAGGCCCTCCTTGGACTTGAAGGCAACCTTCCACACATCAGAGGGTTCGATTGGTACCTGGTGATACCCAGACTTCAAGTCGATCTTGCTGAAATATTTATCCCCCTTGAGTTGGTCCAGAAGGTCACCAATCCATGGGATCAGGTACCTATTCTAGGCAGTGATCTTGTTCAGTGCCCGATAGTCAATGCAGAGTCTCCAAGTCCCATCCTTCTTCTGCACTAGCACGATCGGGCTCCCACATGGCAATGAACTTGGTCGGATGTGAAATTTATGCAATAGATCCTGAATCTACCTCTTGATTTTGGCATTCTCCATAACATAGTGCCGATAGATTGGTCCATTGGGCAGCGATGCACCTGGGGTCAGATTCATGGGGTGCTTGACGTAACAGTGTAGAGGAAACCCTGTGGGGGAGGTGAAGATGTCCTCGTACTCCTCCATGAACTTATCCATCTTTTGCTGTCGTGAAGAGGGGAACAATATAGAGGTCATGGCCACAGTCTTCTTCTTTCCCTGAGGGCGGATCATCAGGAAAACAAATTTCCTAGTTTTGACAATGATCTTACTGCATTGTTTTGCAGTAACCAAAGAGATGGTTGTAGGTGGTGCTATTTTCGGTATCCTGTACAACTTATTTCCCAAAGCAATAATATCAACACAAAGCCTAGACTCATACACAACATGTCTCTTCTACAAGTATGGTTGGCCTAATAGTACAACAGAAACATCAAGAGGAGCAATGTCACATAATACCTCATCCGTGAAGGGATTGATGTTGTAGCGAAGGCGACGTTGTTGGCTAACGCGGAGGTCTCGTCCTTAGTCCAACCACCCGATTTTGTATGCTTGTGGGTGTGTTGTGGTCGACAAGCCCAGTCATTTCATGACCTCTACTTAGATGAGGTTCTTTTAGCTCCCGCTATCGACAATGAACTGCAACGGGGAACCCTTTACCCACATCTAGGAATGGAAGAGGCACTCTGCCTCCTCTGGATCTTCTGGTTCCTTCTTCTGGATCTTCGATGTGGCAACAGTGGCATTGGGCTCCGCATCGATAATCTACTTCTCTCTATCATTCCTCGTGTCAGGTTCTGATTCAGATTTGGAGCCTGCATCCGATTCAAAATCCTTCAACTCGACTACCGATGACTGCTTGGCCCGACCCTCACTTGTGTTGTGAGTGGAGCTCTTATGGAACTCACACCACTTCCACGTGTTCGTTTTTGGCTTCGTGGTGTTGTTCTTTGCTTGCAGCTTTGGCGGGTTGTCCTGGGCCACCCCACCTTGGTTTGGTCCTTTGTTCGACAGTTTAGGGGTACCTTTCCCTTTCTTCTGATTCACAGACCCAAAGTCTTGCTTCTTCTGTTTGAACATCTGCTCAATATTGGCAGCATACCGATATGCCGCACCAAGAAACGATATGTCGAGGAACTCCATTTCCTCCTGAATGTATCTATGAAGAAAACTGCGGTACTTTAACACCAAATGTTTCTCCGAATCTTTGATACCCATCTTTGTGTGTAGGGTATGGAACAGATTCATCAGCTCATGCACATCTTGGTCCCTTTCGGGCCGCCGCATAATCCATTGTATGTATTTGTCCTCATATCTCCCCACAGGATAATATTGTTCCTTGATGGCATCTCAGAAAGAATTCTAAGTGGGTGCGACCAAGAATAGAGAGGGTTCCCCCTCGCTCTGTTTCTCTCAGTAGGTTTCCCAGTAGTCCTTGACATGGGGGGCGGCTTAAGGAGTGCAAAAATAATCCTTTCTCGGTCAGAAAAGTCATGAACTGAGAAATATCCTTCTAACGGATTTGACCATCTATCAGCAACATCTACATCTATTTGGCCCTCAAATATGGGGATGTCAAATTTTTCATGTACCTTAATAGAAGTGGCGCCTCTAGAGTGGTTGCTGGATGTAGATGCGCTGCCAGTGGGTAGTCGTTGAAGGATCTGGGAAAAATTGTCCATCATCACGTTCCTTTGTCTCTCAAGGGCCTCCTCGAAAAATAATTTGATAGGATCTCTTGCTCCCTCATTTTTATTTTCTTCTCCCATGGGCGACCGTTGGGGTTTGCAAGGCTGATCTTACAACGGTTCAACCAGATCGAGCCCTAACCCCTTATACCCCAACCTCGTTGGGGACATGCAAAGAAGGATCGAGAAAGATTAGACTGTTCTGATGCCACTGATCTATATTTATGCAGGAATGCAATGAAATACATAAATACACATAAACGCAAAGATGCGGCGGAAGTAAGACTTAATTTCATTAACAACAAATGACTGAAATATGCTTACAGATAGAATGTAAATAAAATAGCTCGAGCGTCGGTAGTTTATCTCTGAGAAGAGATGCGGCGGCTACTGGCCTATGAACAATGAGGCTCGAAGGCCTATATATTATTGAGAAACAATGGAAAACCCTAAAAATTCAAAAGCCTAACCCTGGAAGATGAAACGCTAGAATATGGGCCCCGTTGGGGTAAATTGGTACATCAATTTCCTGGGGTTGTAACTTTGGCATACTATCTCCGTTTGATGCACATGATACATTGTTAGAAAGATCTATCCGAGGAATACATTTCTAACAATGAATATCGAGTTCGAAGAGGACCCATATTCGTCGGAGCATTCATGCCCAAAAAATGTCGTTTAGGGCCTCAAAGCGGCTTCGAAAGTTCAGGACCCGAAAAACTACCAAAAATAGTAAATTGTGCTACAATTAAGGAAACTGGAAAACTAAAAGAAACGATAGTGTAGGTCCAAGTGGAATAGGTGGGTGGCCACCAATATCCACCTGGATCAGATGAACATGGGAATGATAGGCATTCAAGGAGCATGAACAAGCATCATCATTCCCTAGGGAAATACACTAGGAGAACTCATGCAAGTTCAGGGCCGGAAACATAGGAGACATAGGAGAAGGCCTAAGGGATACATATTTCAAGGTGATCTCATGAAAATCAAGCCACCTACTTTAAATGGTGATCAAAGGACGGGATAAAAGGCCGACGCCTGGCTATTGGAAATGAAAAAATGTTTTCATTTGCAGGATTATCCCTCCATGGTAGAAAAAATAATTACAACCTACCACTCGCAAGGAAAGRAAGCCATGTGGTGGGATCATCTTAAGCAACCCAAGCACCTTGATGAGAGAAAGGTCCCATGGAGGCAGTTCAAAGGATATTTCTGAAAGAAATATTTATCAGAGCATTAATATGAAACATAGATGAAAGAATTCTTTGAACTCAAGTTGGGAAGCATGACAATGGATGAGTATGATAAGAGGTTCTTTGAGTTGTTGAAGTATGTGGGCTTCACAAAGGATGAGAAGGTCAAAATACAAAGGTTTTTGAGTGGGTTACCCTCTTTGTACAGTGACAAGATACAATATGATAACCCCAGAACTTTGGAGGAGAGAAAAGCATCTTTATGAGAAAAGAAGAGGGAGGTCATTCTTCCAAAAATATTGGAATGAAAAGATGAAGGGCAAGAAAGAGGAAAGTCATAAGGGTTTTAAACCACCTCTTTTTATAAATAACTCCGAAGCAAATCAGCAAGGTCAATCAACCGAAAATGAGCACAAGACAACGGATTCATTTGGGAAAATGTCAAGGAAACAACCTGTAACAATGTTGGGAATGTAAGGGAAATCATTCATATAAGGACTAGATTCACAAAGGTGAAAGAATGAGAATTGTGCACGACATTCAAGAGGATGAAACAGTTGAAGATATGGGAAGAAGGATGGCAAGGATTTATGCATCCTTGTATAACAAGCAAGCAGAGTATCAATCCCCCATGATTGAAGTGGAAGGTAAGATTGATAACCAACCCATATCAATTTTAATTAATTCCCGAGCTAGCCATAGTTACATAAACTCTGACATTGTTGAAAATTTTTACTTGCAAAGGAGTAAGCATAATAAATTTTGGTTAGTTCAATTAGCATAATACCAAGGTTGGTTTTCTTACGGGGCATGGAAATTGCTATATACGAAAATAATTCATATTTGATTGTTGAAACAACAATGAAAATAATTCAAGTTTTCAGGAGCAGGTAATGAGGAATCACGAGAGAAATTATTTATAAGACATGACGTTCCACTCTTTCATCGATAAAAATGTTGTCCACCTTCTATGTAAGAGGCATTATTTTGATATGCAGCTTGGAAGAGGATTGAGACATCGACCTTGAAATCTTCCATATTGGTGAAGTTTTCGTTGCAAGGTTAAAGAAGACTGGAAAATCATAAATGTTTATTGATAGCATTGTTGTATGTTTTATGGTAGATCGGAACTTCCATTTATGCAAATTATTTTTCATGTGAGGGTTCCTTTTGATTCATCATTTACTTGGGCAGAGAATTAATTCAATTCTATTCTACATGCAGGAGTGTCGACCATTTTGAGTGGAAAAGAAGCTAAACGGGAAGGATGCAGTTCAGGAGCACTGTAATGTGTAAGTCTTATTTGTTGAAATTGTATCCTATACTGCAACTACTTTATTTCTTTAGCTAGATCTTCCATTCTTTAGCTAGCGATACTGTGGTGGTTTAGAATAGAAAGAAACATAGGGCTTCTTGACACAGTTATATATATATATACACGGTGGTTTAGAATAGAAATCAACGTGTAGGCTTCGTGACACGGGTTAGTTGACTGACTTGGTATATTTTTAAGGAGGAATGAGAAGACCGATAGTAGCGTTTTGTGTGTACCTTGAAATAATGCTCGGTAACTTTCTTTTCAATATTTGTCATCACCAGTAAATAGTTGTGTCAAACATGAGATTTTCGAGGCATGTGAGGGTTCCTTTTGATTCATCGTTCACTTGGGTGGAGAATTAATTCAATTATATTCTACATGCAGGAGTGTCAGCCATTTTGAGTGGAAAAGAAGCTAAAGGGGAAGGATGTAGCTCAGGAGCACTGTAATGTTTAAGTCTTATTTGTTGAAATTGTATCTTATACTGCAACTACTTTATTTCTTTAGCTAGCTCTTCCATTCTTTGTAGTGTATAGAAATTTAAATGCTCGTAGCCAAGGAAATACCGTGGTGGTTTAGAATAGAAAAAAATGTAAGGAAATACGGTACTTTAAAATAGAAAGAAACGTAGGGCTTTTTAACACAGTTATAGAAATTATATATATATACACGGTGGTTTAGAATAGAAATTACATATATACGGTCGTTTAGAATAGTAATCAATGTGTAGGCTTCGTGACACGGGTTATTTGAACGACTTGGCATATTTTTAAAGAGGAATGAGAAGACCGATAATAGCATCTTGTTTCAACCCTGAAATAATGCTCGGTAACTTTTTTTTCAATATTTGTCATCACCAGTAAATAGTTGTGTCAAACACTAGATTTGCAAGGCACTTTTCCCTAAATGTAAACAATTATCTAGTTGCGCTCCAACAAAGTAGGTGCTCCTAGTGGAGATGTACTTATGGTTCCATTTTAATCTATATGAAAGGACATTTTAAGTTTGTATATGTTTTGATTTAATTTTTATTAACATCAACTAAAAATCTATTCCGGACAGTGATCTTGTTCAGTGCCCGATAGTCAATGCAGAGTCTCCAAGTCCCATCCTTCTTCTGCACCAGCACGATCGGGCTCCCACAGGGCGATGAACTCGGTCAGATGTGACATTGATGCAACAAATCCTGAATCTACCTCTTGATTTCGTCATTCTCCAGAACATAGTGCCGATAGATTGGTCCATTGGGTAGCGGTGCACCTGGGGTCAGATCAATGGGGTTCTTGACCTGATAGTGTAAAGGCACCCCTGCGGGGGAGGTGAAGATCTCCTCGTACTCCTTCATGGCCTTATCCATCTCTTGCTGTCGTGCAGAGGGGACCTATAGGAAATCCCATCTATCGAACCTTCAACAACGCTATCAAGAAACATTTCTATTTTTGATCTAAAAGTTGCTTGCATAAATCTTTGAATTTTTGTATAAATCTTTTAGAAATACTAATCACCAAATAAATTATTCTACAAATTTGCAAAACAAACCATCCATCAAAATATTCTTCACGATATTCTAATTACTAGATCTGCGGCTGAGACATAATTATTTGTTGTTATTAGTATTATTATTAAACTAAAATTTTGATATATTTTTTTCTCATTATTTAGAAGAAGTGAACGTTACGGAAGTTTCCATTGGTTGCAAAACTGAATATCTAGGAACTAATTTCTAGAAATACTTGGCAAGAAGCAAATTATTTCAGGAAACTCTGTTCAGAAAGCAAATCGTTTCAGGAAACTCTATTCAGAAAGTAAATTATTTCAGAAAAACTCTTTGAATATAGATTATTTAATAAATGTGCAATGCAGATCATTTATTTACAAAGTTTCATCAAATTATTGTGCAGGAATTTCATCAACATTTCGTGTACTTCCGAGCTCCATATCAAAATAATGCCACTTACATAAAAGCTGGACAACATTTTTATCTATGAAAGACTGGAACGTCATGTCTTATAAATAATTTCTCTCGTGATTCGTCATTACCTGCTCTTAAAATCTTGAATTATTTTCATTGTTGTTTCAGCAATCAAATATGAATTATTTTCGTATATAGCGATTTCCATGCCACGTAGGCAAACCAACATTGGTCAAACCTGTCTCATGAAACCTCAATGTTTTTTTCTATTCTAAACCACCATGTATCTTTGATTTCCTTGGATTTGAGCATAATTTCAATTAATTAAAGTACTTGCAGTTTATCATAATTTTGATTCTTGATAACGTACATTTTCAACGAATACCTACAGTTTTATCCACGATATCCTTAGCATTCCAGGAAAGAAATTAAGCCTCTTCAAACTCAAAATGAATAAAATCTACACGGGGAAATTCCACTGCATAATTTAATAAACAAGATCTACTTAGGGAAGGATCTCGATTAGAAAATTATTCAAGGACTTACAAATTACAGTGCCCCTGAGATATATCCTTCCTGTCTAGCTTCTTTTCCACAGAAAATGGGTAGCACTCCTGCATGCAGAATAAAATAAAATTAATTGTTCATCCAAGTGAAAGATGAATCAAAAGAAACTTTGACATCAAAAAATAATTTGGATAACTGCAAGTTTTAGCTTAGTATTTTCACATACAAAAGTGATTTCAATAAACACATCTGATTTTCCTTTCTTCATTAACCTTGCACCCAAAACTTAAGCAATATGGAAGATTGGAACACACCGCATACAGGCAATATATTCGGAACTCTAATCTCTATTATATTTATTCTAAGAGACTATAAATTCCTAAATTGAAAAATGGACAATCTCTCAAAAAGTTTCATCAAAATGCTGTTCTGGATCCTTTTCTTCAAAATGTTGTTCAGGATCCTTTTTCAATAGAAACAAAAAATGACCCTGTGAAAATAAATTTAGATTAATTCTCTTTACGTGTGAAAGTGAAAGAGTGATCAATAAGAAACCCTAAATTGGAAAATATTTTTGACGCGATCAAATTAAATATTGACACACAGACACACACACACATGCATACATAGATAATTAAAGATATAATTAGTAGTGGCTGGACGAACACCATTAAGAATTAATCAGTGGTCAAAGTTGTCATACCTGACACTGAACAAAATGGATGTCCAAAAATTAAATATAGACGCGATCGTTTCCCTTCTTCTTCATCAACAAATAAATACTAACAGACAGACACACATGCATACAGAGATAACAATGCAAGGACTATACCATCAACAAACACACAATACATTAACATCCAAACTGACACACAAACCACACAAACCACACAAAGCATCCAAACGCAGACACACAAAATGGATTAAAGAAGAGAATGATAAGGTCCGCGCGGGCAAAGAAAACATAATGTAAAGCTACCGCGTAGCTTTTTAACAACGGGAAAATGCAGAAAAGGCGCCTAAAAGATTGCTAGATTCAGATTCAAGAGAGACAGAAAAAGCGCCTAAAAGATGGCCAGATTCAGATTAAATAAGAGAATGATAAGGTCTGCGCGGGCAAATAAAACATAATGTAAAGCCACTGCGTAGTTTTTTTATAAACGGTCAAATTCAGAAAAAGCGCCTGAAAGCTGGGCAGATTCAAATTTATGAACCAAATACTCTCGATCCAAGTCCAACAAATATTACGATGACATGTCATTGTTTGTTATTATGTCAGAAAGAAAATCATAAGATATTCTACCAGATGGGACTCTATCCACATAGATGAGGATGGAGGGTTGAGGCACCTTGGATGCTTCACATATCAGTCCAGGATGTTTCAGATTAAGGTCTTTCTTACGTCAAGATGAAGTTATTGCAAAGAAGTCACTATTGAGCATCAACCAACTTATTCTAACTATGTAGTAACCATAAAGGTTTGCGATATATATGATTAATCATCTTCCCTCCTAAATTGGAATATAATTTATGCTTTCTCAAAACTTACAATACTATTCTTTTATTGAGTAAATGAGAATATCATCTAAGAAAATGATCACAAACTTATATGGGTACTCCTTGAGCACTCCATTCATTAGGCACATGAAAATTATTGAGACATTCGATATCCCAAACGACACTACTATAAATTCATAATACACATATCTTGTCATGGTTGCCATCTTGCTTAATAATAGCCTGACCTCATGTCAATCTTGAAAAATGTTATTGCACCTTTCAATTAATCAAATAAATCATCAATCATTTTCAAAGGATATTTTTTCTTTATGGTGACTTTATGGTGACACAGTTGGGCGTATATACCCCTTCTTAAAAAATTCTTCTAGTTGCATATGCAATTCTTTCAATTCTGGTGCATGCCCATTCTGTAAGGTGTCTTGGACACTAGGGAAGCTCATGGTACCAAATCAATAGAAAAATCAATGTCTTCTCAGAGATAAGCTAGCAACACCCGAGCTATTTTGTTACCATTCTGTCTATAAGCATATTTCAGTCATTTGTTGTTAATGAAATGAAGTTTTACTTCCCCCGCATCTTTGCATTTATGTGTATTTTTGTATTTCATTGTGTTCCTGAATAAATCCAGATTAGTGGTATTAGAGCAGTGTTCTCTTTCTCGATCCTTTTTTGCATGTCCCCAATGATGTCGGGGTATAAGGAGTTAGGTCTTGATCTGGTTGAACCATTGCAAGATCAGCCTCGCAAACCCCGACGGTCGCCCATGGGGGAAGAAAATAAAGATCAGGGAGCAAGAGATCCTATCAAATTATTGCTCGAGGAGTCCCTTGAGAAAAAAAGGAATGCGATGATGGACAACTTTTCCCAGATTCTTCAATGACTGCCCAATGGTAACGCATCTACATCCAACAACCACTCTGGAGGCGCCACTCCTTTTAAGGTACAGACAAACTTTGACATTCCCATATTTGAGGGCCAAATAGATGGAGATGTCATTGATAGATGGTTGAATATGTTAGAAGTATTTTTCTTGGTTCATGACTTTTCCGACCGAGAAAGGATAATTTTTGCACTCTTTAAAGACACCCCCCATGTCAAGGACTGGTGGGAAACCTACTGGGAGAAACGGAGCGAAGGGGAACCCTCTCTATTCTTGGTCACATCCACTTGGAATTCTTTCCGAGACACCATCAAGGAACAATATTATCCTGTGGGGAGCTATGAGGAAAAATACATACAATGGACTACGCTACGACAGTAAAGGGACCAAGATGTGCATGAACTGACGAATCTGTTCCATACCTTATGCACAAAGTTGGGTATCAAATATTCAGAGAAACATTTGGTGTTAAAGTACTGCAGTTGTCTTCATAGATACATTCAGGAGAAAATGGAGTTGCTCGACATCTCCTTTCTTGCTGCGGCATACCGATATGCTGCCAAGATTGAGCAGAAGTTCAAAAAGAAGAAGCAAGTCTTTGGGTATGCAAATCAGAAGCAAGGGAAAGGTACCCCAAAATTGTCGAACAAAGGACCAAGACAAGGCGGTGCGGCCCAGGACAACCCGCCAAAGCCACAAGAAAAGAACAACGCCACGAATCCAAAAAGGGACACAAGGAACTGGTGTGAGTTCCATCAGAGATCCACTCACAACACAAGTGAGTGTCAGGCCAAGCAGTCAGTGGTAGCCGAGTTAAAGGCTTCTGAATCGAATGCAAGCTCCGAATCTGAATCGGAACCCGACAAGGAAAATGACAGGGGGAAGCAAATTATCGATGCGGAGCCCAACGCCACCGTTTCCACCACGAAGATTCAGAAGAAGGAACCAGAAGATCCAGAGGAGACAGAGCGCCTCTTCCATTCCCAGATGTGGATAAAGGGTTCCCCGTTGCAGTTCATTATCGACAGCAGGAGCCAGAAGAACCTCATCTCAGTAGAGGTTGTGAAATGATTGGGCTTGCCGACCACATCACACCCACAACCATACACCATCAGGTGGCTTAACCAAGGACGGGACCTACGCGTTAGCCAACAACGCCACCTTTCCTACAACATCAAGCCCTTCACGGATGAGGTATTATGTGACATTTCTCCTCTTGATGTTTCTAAGGCATTATTAGCAAAACCATACTTGTGTAAGAGACATGCCATCTATGAGTCTAGGCCTCATGCTGTTATTATTACTTTGGGCAATAAGTTGTACATGATACTAGAAATAGCACATCCTACATCCATCTATTTGGTTACTGCAAGACAATGCAGTAAGCTCATTGCCAAACCCGGGAAATTTGTTTTCGTAATGATCTGCCCTCATGGAAAGAAGAAGATTGTGGCCAAAACCTCGAGAGAGGGCCCCTTTTCATGACAACAACAGATGGATAAGGTCGTGGAGGAGTACGAGGACATCTTCACCTCCCTCGCAGTGGTGCCTCTACACTGTGAGGTCAAGCACCTCTTCGATCTGACCCCAGGTGCACTGCTTCCCAATGGACCAATCTATCAGTTCTTTGTTATGGAGAATGATGAAATCAAGAGGTATATTTAGGAGATGTTGTAGAAAGGTCACATTCGGCCGAGTTCATCACCCTGTGGGAGCCTGATCATGCTGGTGTAGAAGAAGGATGGGACTCGGGGACTCTTCATTGACTATCAAGCACTAAACAAGATCACTGTCCGGAATAGGTACCCGATCCCATGGATTGATGACCTTCTGGACCAACTCAAGGGGGAAAAATATTTCTGCAAGATCGACTTCAAGTCTAGGTATCACCACGTACCAATCGAACCCTCTGATGTGTGGATGACTGCCTTCAAATCCAGGAAGGGTATTTTCGAAAGGTTGGTCATGCCTTTTGGGTTGACGAATTCCCCTGCAACCTTCATGAGACTAATATAATACATGTTGAGACCATTTACCAACTCATTTGTAGTGGTGTACTTGGATGACATTCTGATCTTCGACCAGACTTGGGAAGAGCACCCCCACCACATCCGACAAGTCCTCCAAACACTGCGGCAACACAAGTTTTGTGCCAATTTGGAGAAGTTCATTTTTGGAATGACCCAAGTTCAGTATCTGGGATACATTATTGATGAGTGGAGGGTGCATCTGGATCCATCCAAGATCCAATTCATTCAGGATTGGCCAACCCCAACCACCCTAACAGAGCTCTGCAACTTTTTGGGTCTTGCTAATTTCTACCGCAGGTTTGTGTTGGGATTCTCTCATATCACTTGGCCCTTGAGTCAAGTCACCAAGGGAGGAGAAAAATAAAAATTATTTTGTTTCGAATCTCAACATAAGGCATTCGAATATTTGAATCATCGCCTCTGCTCTGCACGAGTGCTCAGATTACCAAACTTGCAACAACCATTTGAGATCAAGACATATGCCTCAGACTATGATATTGGGGCATTCCTTACTCAACAGGGGCATCAAGTGGCATATCACAGTGAGACACTCTTCGACATAGTCCGGAAGCATCCAACTTATGAAAAAGAGATGTAATCCATTGTGTAGGCTTGCCGACAATGGAATCATTACATTTTGGGAAAGGAAATGATCATCCACACAGACCACCAACCCTTGCAGTTCATACAGACACAAGGGAAGTTGTAGAACGATCGCCATCAGAAGTGGTCCACATACCTGCAACAGTTCCATTTGAACATTAAGTACAAGAAAGGAAGCACCAATAATGTTGCAGACGACCTCATCCCACCACCTATCATGGCGCTAACCATGGTGCTCAACTCTTGTGGGCATGAGACTTCCGATTGGCCGCTTCTCTACAAAACTAATCCAAAATTTGGTCACACATACAACACGCTCTTGGAGGGTAAGAATGTTCCTAATTTTCACCTTCAGGATGCCCTGCTATGCCACCCAGGACACCTTTGTGTTCCTTCCAACGAGCGTGGCATGATGTTTTGGGAGGCGCACTACAGTCAGGTCACTGGGCATATCAGGGTCGATAAAACCATGGCAGTGCTGTAGAACTATTTCTATTGGCCGAACCTTCGACAGGATGCCGGGAAGTTCATCAAGTCATGCACTGGTTGCGCCATTTCCAAATCGACCATCAAGAAGCAAGGCCTCTATACTCCATTTCCTACCCCTAGTTGACCTTGGGAATCCATCTCCATGGATTATGTGTCGGGCCTTACTTCTACTAAGCATGGAAATGACTGTGTTTCTGTGGTCATTGACATATTCTCGAAGATGTCCATTATGATGGCCTGGAAGAAGAATATCATGGTAGAAGCCAATGCTAAACTCTTATTTAAATGAGTGTGGGTACACTTTGGGATCCCATAGTCTATCATCTCAGATCGAGACGGCAGGTTCCTCAGTACATTTTGGTCCAACCTCTAGTCGATGCTAGACACCAAGCTCACCAAGTCCACATCTTTCCACCCGCAAACTGATGGCCAGACAAAGGTCTTCAACCAGATGATTGTACACATTATGTGCATGTACAACTCAAAGAATCCATGCACAAGTGATGAGAGCCTCGCCTATGTACAACATAGCTACAATCGGGCTCTCCATAGATCAACCAGCCACATCCCCTTTCAGGTGGGCTTGGAATTCCAGCCACTATGTCCCATTGACGTAGCCATGCCATTTGTGGCAACTCAGGTAGATTCAACCCATGTCTAGTCTGAGGCTTACAAGGCAAACAAATTCATTTTGCGCATTCAACACATTCGCCAACAAGCTCATCACATCTTGGACAGAGCCAATTCTAAGTACAAGTAGCGACATGATCAACATCGGGTGCCACAAAAATTCCAGGTGGGTGACAAAGTGTGGCTACATTTGAAAAAGGAGTGCCTCGCTGGAACCTACTGCAAGATTCACCCACTCAAATATGGGCCATACACCATTACCAAGGCTATAGGGGACAATGCCTCTGAGCTCAATATTCCACCATCCCTTGGTCTGCACCCAGTGTTCAATGTTAAACGCCTTCGGCCCTACTTTCCACCTCTACTAGACACATCCAACATCGCAAAACAACTCACACCAACATAGTTAAAACCAGATTGCATGGAACAAGCCACAACTGATTGGATTATGGACACGCAGATCAAGAACACCCACCAACAGAGGATCCAACCATATCAAGTTTTCAAAGAAGGCCAACTCCTTCACCAGGGAAAGTGGCTCACCAGGGACCAAGTTCAACAGAAGTTTCATCATCTTATGGAGGAACTCAACGCAATGGGGACCATTTATTTTCTAAGCGGGGAGGAATGATCCAGCTAGATATTGGTGGCCACCCTCCTATTCCACTTAGACCCACACCATTCTTTCTTTTAGTTTTTCAGTATCCTTATTTGTAGCACAATTTACTGAATGTCAACAGTTTTTCGGGTCCTGAACATTCGGAGCAATTTTCAGGCCCTAGATGACGTTATTTTGGCATCAATCCTCCGAAGAGTATGAGTCCATCCCAAAATCGATATTCTCTGTCAGAAGTGTATTCCTTGGATATATCTTTCTAATGATGTATTGTGTGCGTCAAATAGAGATAGTATGCCAAAGTTAAGACTTAGGGAAATTGATGTACCAATTTATCCCGATGGGGTCCATATTCTGGCATTTCATCTCCTAGGGTTAGATTTTTGGATGTTTAGGGTTTTCCATTGTTTCTCAATAATATATAGGCCTTCGAGCCTCATTGTAACACAAATTTCATAGGCCAGTATCTTCCACATCTCTTCTCAGAGATAAACTACCAGCGCCCGAGCTATGTTATTTCCATTTTGTTTGTACGCATATTTTTGTCATTTGTTGTTAATGAAATGAAGTTTTACTTCCGCTGCGTCTCTGCGTTTATGTGTAATTTTTTATTTCATTGTGTTCCTACATAAATATGGATCATTATAAGAGCATGATCCTCAAAAGATGTGGAGGTTACCAAAGGGACATCATCGGGGTTATTTCTGAATAACAAAAATCATTCAAATTTCTTCCTCATTGATCATTTAGATATCTTTAGTGGCTGTGATTTCCTTCTATTGTGATTGAGTTTTAGAAGTGGCGGATGAGATTCACGGTGATAGATGAGTTTGGATTTCCAAAAGGGAGTCAGATTTATTGAGAAAGTTGAGTTTTGTGTATGCTGGGTCTATATCTCATTTGGGTTGAGTTTTTTCTTAAGAAACTGAAGTTCTGAGTGTGAGGAACGATTTCTTTAGGAGAAATCATGGGTCTATCTTTGTTGGAGAATTTCATTAGCTTCTGCACACTTCTGTAATTGAGAGGTCGAGTTACCCTTCTTACAACAAATATTGTCATCAGGCTGGAGTCTATGTATATGCAGGGCGCTACTTATTGAATAGATGCCATACCTTCACACTAGGGAAGATATATTCATAGCAGATCCATTATTAGAGATTAAGCGCGGTATCTCCGTGAGTCCACAAAGTTTGGGTGCCTTGAGGGGTGAATTTTGAGTATTGTTTCCTTCCAACAAACCATAGACTCTCTGTTGGAATGTATGAACCAAAATCTAGAGGGGTCAAGCTCTTTGTGGAATTCCAAGTCATTGGGTAAGAGACCAAAATTTACTATTGGGGGCCGAGTATTTATACCAAAAACAAATATCATTGGCTATGTGGGGTGAAGTATTCTAGTGCAGAACATATTTTATTGAAAGAGGTTGAGCGTTCCATGGCTGGGCGAACTATTATTTCCCAAGGATCAAATTTCTATTTGTTGGCTGTGTTTTTTAGTTGTGTTGGTCGAAATTGGTTGTGGAGGGAGATATTATCGATTCTAGGGTCGATTTCTTAGTTGGAGACAGATATTACTTCTCCAACACCGATTTCATCTTGCTGCTGGGTCACAACCTCAGTTAGGGAAGATTTTTCCCTCCTTGACTGGCCCAATTTATTCTATTGGAGGGTTGAGTCTCCTTCTGCGCGGATTTGGTAGATGTTGGGGCCGATCTGGGCTGAGTTTTTGAGTGTGGGGGTCAATTACTTACTGCTGGGTAAATTTTTGTATAGAGGGGGGAGATTTCTTTCCATAGAGTGGTTGTATTCATTGTTGAGGCCAATTTTCTATTGCAGGAGGTCGAGTTGGTTACTTTGTGGATTGGTACATTGCCATCAGGGCCGATTTTATCTTCTGAGCCCATGTATTCACTGTTGCGTTGTTTCCCTTAGGAGGAGGATGATTCTTTACTATTGGGGGACAAATTGAGTGTTGTAGTAGGTCAAATATCAGAGGCTTCTATTACATACCTCCTTATCTACCTCATAATTGATTTTTGCTGCCTGATTTTTGTATTTACAGAACCTTTTTTATCATCTGAGACTTGTTTCTACCTCTTGTCACCTACAGGCAGCATAATTATCATTATACTGGCAAAGACAACATAGAGAAATACACCAGAGGCTGAATATCACAAGGGGTGAATTCTGGCTGGAAAACCCATTTTTACAGTAGTAAATGCAAGGAGAGTTCTTGTTGTTACAGTCAACACAACCTCTAATTTCCATCCAAAACAATATCAACCTCGTGGCCACATCTTCAAGATAAATCTTGTGAGTTGTTCTAATTGCATCAATTCTGATTTATAGAGTAATAAAAATTAGGTTGACCCTTACATATGTTGCGGGTTGGCCTCTGTTGTTTATAGTTAAATTGTTGTTATATATATATTGTATGGACCACAACTTCTTGTGAAACCCTTTTTACCAACACATCCATAAACCATTATAGCAGTGAAGTGCTTGACATAGTATTTATGCAACAAGTTAATTAAATGTCCTAATAAAAATTAAAAAAATTCTAACAGGATTGGAACCGAACTTAACATTGGGGCCTCGGCTTCATCACTTCTGGGACGAAAATCCCACATAATGTCTGATTTTACATAGTTGTTTTCATCCGAGTTTCCCTCATTGGACACTTGTATACGTTGTTGGGGAGGTCAAAGGCAGTGATAAACACCCACATAAGCATCACATGTTGAGCAACTACACAGTATTGTTGGGCACAATTTCAGTGTTAATAGGCCTATATACTCAGTTGTGAGCTGCTATATCAGACTGCCACCAACATAACTTAATATATCAACAATTTCGGTGAGGAAACAACTTGAGGCACCACCTAGTTGGTGAATTAAGGAGAGCGATGAGGAGGTTTTTCATAGTGGAAAGACATCCATAGCCTAGGTGTTTGACGAAAGTCAGCACCCAAAATTACCCACTGTTTCTACAACAACGAGGGTAAAATTGCATTAGTAGTACAAATTCTATATCAACAACTTAGGAAGTATATTACACAATTGGATTTGAGAAAGATGAAAACCCCGGAAGAACTTAGAGAAAAACTTGTGCAACTCATGCAAGAGTATCAGAAAAACTTAACAACATTTTTAGAACATCCATAGTGGTTCACAGAGGTGGTAAAAGGATCCAAAACAATTGATGAAGCAAAAACATCACATCAGGACAAGAACTTGGGAAAACCTCAGGTTGACTGTTTGGAGCATGTAGTTGGCCATGATAGAGATGTGTACATGGGAGATGACCGAGTGGTAGACTTTGATGAGATCTTTGACGCTAGTGTGTTGATGGAGATTGTCACTAGTACCGAAGAGGAGGGGGGAGCATTTGGTGCCATCAAGGATGACTACGAGGGGGATGACACAACAACATCCATTACAACATTGGAATTGGTTGATGGAGCCCAAGACACTAGCACCAATGATGGTCAAAATAACACATGTGTTGGGATTGCTAGTGAGGATGGAGTCGAGGTAGCACCTATGTACGAGGAGGAGACATATCTAGTCCTTGCTTATGATTTCTAATATGAGGATGAGGGGATCACTCTTACATATGATATCTCATGCCAGTTGGAAGTGACAGGGAAAAGGCCTTTCACACTATACAATTTGGAGGATCGTCTGTTGGTGACCGAGGATCAGGTTACACAGGTGTTGACAAGAGCTGATGGAGATCGTAGGCTCATTGAGGAGATTTTTTGGAGAGCCCATATGGAGGAGAAACACATTAAGATAGGAGGTGGAGTCACTAGTGCCCAATTGTGCATCATCATGGAGGAACTAGAACAACTAAAGTCAAATTATTTGCAACTATTTATGGACATGGACCTTTCTCTCAAGTTTGCATAGGACAAGGACCGAGATGTTTAGGATCTACATTATCAATTGAGCGTGGCATGCTCTTCACCACCTATAGTAGGGACTCCATCATCTTCGGCAACAGTGACACAGGAGGGCATGTGTGTCGCACATATTAAGAGGGATGAGCATTTCGACTTGCAAGTACTCGATGAGAGTTTGGATTCTTCTCTGAGTTGGCATTAAAGGATCATGTGCCCTTTCTTTTGGAGATCTCATTAGAGGTTTCGATATTAGCTGCAGAGGAGATAGTTGAGCACATTCCTTGTGGACCTTGCTGTAAGGAGATATACCCATACTTGGATTGTGTGGATAGATACATGATGTATATGGATGCACCTTGGGATGTAGGTTTAATGATCATTAGTAGAGTGTTGGGTGCAGTAGCATATATAGGATATAGAATGGTACAGGAGGACACGGTGGTGTGCAACAATATACAAGAGCCCTCGTAGACACATGGTGGTTTTCACTGGAGCTTCGAGGCGTTTCCTCCAGGGAGACCTCCTGACCAATTCGTTGAGTTTATCATTGGGATCGAGGACAATCATGGATTGATGGAAATTGAGATGGCTTGGTTGTGTAGGGTCCATGATATAAAGTTCTTGGAGTGGAGAGTGGAGTCAGAGTGTGATGAGAAGGTGATTATGATTAGAGTATTGAAACATCAGCATGGTGGCATCTCTTTGAGATTGGTATGGGAATCTGGGATTGCAATTGTTAACAGCTTGACAACTGACACCAATGGGATTGCTAGTTTACATAGGTTTGGTTGTTGGGAGGAGGGTTTTCCGAGGAGTCGATCGAGTTCATACAACTTCTGACTGCTTGGATGACCAGGGACAGTTAGGTAGGAGCTTGTGACAACACCTCGCAGATTCACGATATGAGCATAGGATACTCCAACTTCTACAGGATGGTTTGGGACCCTAGTATCTTTTTCAGATATATTCAGTCGATGGAGCATCATATTATGATAACATTGCTTGAGAAAAAGAAATATTGGGGCGGAAGGATTTGTAATGTCTCATTTTTGGCAAAATTAAATAATTAATTAAATATTTCATTATGTTTCCTAAAGTTAAATTTGGCAACTAATATTTAATTAATAAAGTCACTTTATTAAATAAAGTGCTCTTCTAGAAGATTTGATAAAGTTGGGTTAGATCTCTCAACAAAGATCCACATAAACTTTAAAAGGAAAAGAGAGCAAGTCATTTGGGAAGATTGGATTTTGGATCATTTTCTTGTGGAGTGCTCGGTGAGCAAAGGTTTTCGTTAGGGTTTTGGAAAAACCCTTTCATTAGAGTTTAGCTTCAGTGGTGAGACTATCCACCCTAGTTAAACAAAGAGGGGAATCCATCTAGGGTTTCCATTGGAGCTTCAGTCCTGTTTCATCTTGGTGTTCTGTTTGGAGAGATTGGGCATTGTTCCACGTTATGTTTTTTATTATTGATGTATTATAGCTTCCATAACAACCATTTCTTCTTATAAATTTGTATTCAGTGATCCCATAATAATAAAATTCCCCTGTTATATCTTCCATTTATGTGTGCTTTCATGTGTATATGATATGTTTGAAGAAATTACAAGGGTTTGTAACAAAGTTAATGCCCTAATTTTATCTACAAATTAAAACCCTAGTTTTCTCATAAGCGAGATCTTATAAACTATTTAGTGGTCTCCCTTCACTTTACATCACAATTTGGTGAAAGAATCACAAGTCTACCAGAATAATGTAGAGAATTATTCATTTTTTTCTTTTGCTTCCTGTAATATGACCATTGATGGTTTCTCATTTTACTAAGAAATTCAGTGCTATTATTTTATCATGGATTTCCTTTACCCTACAATGGTAACATATTCATATCTTTTCAGTTTTATATTTTTTCTCCAAGGCAAATGCCTCATTGATTATTGGTTGAAAAGATGATGCCTTATTCTTCACTGCCTCGTCCTCCCTTGCTTCTTTTGTTGGTTTCCTTTTCGAGCCTTTCTTCGCATGCCTTTCCTCTTGAGATGGGTGGCCATTCCTCATCCAATGAAGGTGATAAATTGATGGTTTCTAAGGGTAGGGACATTTCCATAGTGCACTTCTATTTCAAAATTACAAGTTGTTTCAAAGTTCTAATCACCACTTCTTGCACCTAGGTGAGGTATTTCTCCTTCTTATACCTCGGACTTTTTATCCTTGGAGACTCTTGTCTTGCCTCTTTCTCATTACGAATAGAAAAATATTTAACATTTCAATTAGTTGTGGGGTTTCTATGGCCCTTGCTATTGTCGTTTTGGTGACCATTTTGAAGCATCCGTCTTCTCGAGTATCCTTGTGAGAGGTTGGGGGGCAGTTTTTGGACATTTTTTTGGAACTATTAATAATCATGGTATAAGTTGCACTTACTTTGAATTTTCTCATAACTAAGATTTCACGTATGAACTGAATCTCTAATATGGATTTCCAAATATTTCAAAATCTCTTTTTTAGTTGAAATTCTACACAACCTCTTGAATAGGTGTAAATTCCTTCTTGGATTCATTGTTGTCAATATATTTCCTTACAACGTTATCCATGTCATTTAGAGTTTTATCATCCCAGAGATCCAATGGGACAAATGGGAGACACCTAAAAACCATGATCTATTCTAAAAATGTTTTCCCTATCAACGTTGTGCTCAAAGAGAATGGAGTATAACCCTTCTAAACAACGAAAAATCCCTCACTGATCCTTGGATATGAGGGAGCCATTGGAGAGAAATATATGCTTTTGAAGGCTTAGGGCTTATCTAGGTTCCATTGAATTTATCTATTGGGGAATCTCTACAAACATGAGCACTATGCATACATGGAGTCTCAATTTTACAACTAATATCATCAAGGATTATGTTCTTTTGTAAGCCAATTTGCAAGCTCATATCTTACTGGCTTTTGATCACTATACCATTAGAAAGAAACACCAATAAGCATTCTAACTAAGTTGTTTTCTAGTATTTGATCACTATAAGCATTTTAACTAAATTGTTTTCTACAATTTTTGAACCTGAATTATTAATTGTGAATACTTTAATAAAAGTTGATTTCTCATGGAAGGTCATAATGCATTGATCAATATAAAACTAATCTTGTGCAATATTTGCACTAAGTACTATAAGGAGTAACTTTGAGTTCTACAATTTTTGTACATGAATTACTCATTCTAAATACTTTAATTAAAGTTGATTCTATATGGAAGACATGCTACTAATTTTGTGCTTATATTAACATTTATGCTTATTTTTTTATAAGCCCTGATATGTTAGTATGTAGAAAAGATGATCAAATAACTCTACTCAACCTCACCTTCAAAAAATGATTTAACAAATATTAATAAACATGCTTTCTTTTCTTATTTATTTAAAGGAATTTAATATACAAACAAAAGAAATATAAATCAAATTCTAGCATTTTATTTGACAAGATGCTTCATTTTATCACAATGTGACAAACACGCCTCCTCTTGAATGTGGGAATGTTATAATGAAGTGTAGTCTRCTTGCAACACATAAGGAATATCCTTTTGGCTAAGAAGCCATGAGTGGGGTTTTTATTTCACCAAAATCATTTAGAATTTGCATCATTCTTTAACCGCTTGAAACACCACATTTTCATGGGGAAAACATTGCACGGGGGGCTAACCATGACTCTAGGTGTTTTAAACCTTGGCGAGTATATTATCACAATTTCTACTTAACCATTAAAATTGGACTTCGTTAACAATTCTAGCATTTATTTAGCCACATGCATGTTTTTCTTATGTTGTGAGAATTGGATTTCTCTTGGATCAATTCTTATTTTTTCTTATGTTGTGAGAAGTGTATTTCTCTTGGATCAGTGATAAAAGATGTAATTCTTTCTAGACTACCCATGTGGAGGGTTCTAATACAAGCTTTGGCAAGAAGGATGTCTCAAGAAGGTCAAATAAGGGAGCTTAGTAAAAGGAAGGATGAGAACTTGAAGAGAGATTCAAAAAATAATAAGAAAGAAAACAAGAGMAAACAACTAACKATCTAGTTTCCTACAAACTTGCAAGCATATTTAGTTTCAATGGAGGTTACAAGTATTCTAAAGGTAGGAGATATTTTACAACTCTATTAAAAGAAATAACCACTTAGAGTTTGTCTTATAAATATTTAATGTATATTTATAGCACAACATCATAAATAAGTAGAAAGATTTTGACATGAAATGTTTATGGACTTCAATGTAGAAGTCCATTTGCAATGTGCATACATGTGTGGTGTTATTTCCGGTATCCTGTACAACTTATTTCCCAAAACAATAATATCAACACAAGGCTTGGACTCATACACAACATGTCGCTTCCACAAGTATGGTTGGCCTAATAGTACATCAGAAACATCAAGAGGAGCAATGTCACATAATACATCATCCATGAAGGGCTTGATGTTGTAGCGAAGGCGACATTATTGGCTGACGTGGAGGTCCTGTCCTTGGTCCAGCCCCCCGATGCTATATGGTTGTGGGTGTGCTATGATCGACAAGCCCAGTCATTTCATGACCTCTACTGAGATGAGGTTCTTTTGGCTCCCACTGTCGACAATGAACTGCAACGGGGAACCCTTTACCCACATATGGGAATGGAAGAGGCACTCTACCTCCTCTGGATCTTTTGGTTCCTTTTTCTGGATCTTCGAGGTGGAAACGGTGGCGTTGGGCTCTGCATCGATAATATGCTTCCCCCTATCATTCTCCGTGTCAAGTTCTGATTCAAATTCAGAGCCTGCATCCAATTCAAAAGCCTTCAATTCAGCTACCGATGACTGCTTGGCCTGACACTCACTTGTGTTGTGAGTGGAGCTCTTATGGAACTCGCACCACTTCCACGTGTCCATTTTTGGCTTCGTGGTGTTGTTCTTTGCTTGCAGCTTTGGCAGGTTGTCCTGGGCTACCTCGCCTTGGGGTTGTCCTTTGTTTGAAAGTTTAGGGGTACCTTTCCCTTGCTTAATATTCATAGACCCATAGTCTTGCTTCTTTTGTTTGAATGTCTTCTCAATATTGGCAGCATACCGGTATGCCGCACCAAGTGACGATATGTCGAGGAACTCCATTTCCTCTTGAATGTATCTATGATGACAACTGCGGTACTTTAACACTAAATGTTTCTCTGAATCTTTCTCAAATATGGGGATGTCAAATTTTTCATGTACCTTAAAAGGAGTGGTGCCTCCAGAGTGGCCGCTGGATGTAGATGCACTGCCAGTGGGCAGCTGTTGAAGGATCTGGGCAATGTTTTCCATCATCGCATTCCTTTGTCTCTCGAGGGCCTCCTTGAGCAATAATTTGATAGGATCTCCTGCTCCCTCATCATTATTTTCTCCCCCTATGGGCAGCCGTCAGGGTTTGCAAGGCTGATTTTACAACGATTCAACCAGATCGAGCCCTAACCCCTTATACCCCGACCTCATTGGGGACATGCAAAGAAGGATCGAGAAAGAGTAGACTATTACGATACCACTGATCCGGATTTATGCAGGAACACAATGAAATACAGAAATACACATAAATGCAAAGATGCGGCGGGAGTAAAACTTCATTTCATTAACAACAAATGACTGAAATATGCTTACAAACAGAATGTAAGTACAATAGGTTGGGCGTTGGTAGTTTATCTCTAAGAAGAGATGTGGCGGCTAGTGGCCTTTGAACTCTGTGTTACAATGAGGCTCAAAGGCCTATATATTATTGAGAAACAATGGAAAACCCTAAACATCCAAAAACCTAACCCTGGGAGATGAAACGCCATAATATGGGCCCCGTTGGGGTAAATTGGTACATCAATTTCTCGGGGTCGTAACTTTGGCATACTATCTCCGTTTGATGCGCATGATACATAGTTAGAAAGATATATCCGAGGAATACACTTCTCATAACAAATATCGAGTCCAAAGAGGAGCCATACTCCTCGGAGCATTCATGCAAAAAAAACGTCGTTTAGGGCCTCAAAATGGCTCCGGAAGTTCATGACCCGAAAAACTGCCAAAAATAGTAAATTGTGCTACAATTAAGGAAACTGGAAAACTAAAAGAAACAATGGTGTGGGTCCATGTGGAATATGCAGGTGGCCACCAATATCCACCTAGATCAGATGAACATGGGAATGATAGGCATTCAAGGAGCATGAGCAAGCATCATCATTCCCCAGAGAAATACACTAGGAGAACTCACGCAAGTTCATGGCCAGGGAGCAGCCCAAGTGTGTCTCATGTCAGGAGACATAGGAGAAGGCCTAAGGGATACATCTTTCAAGGTGATCTCATGAAAATCAAGCCACCTACTTCAAATGGTGGTCAAAGGAAGGGATAAAAGGCCGAGGCCTGGCTATTGAAAATGAAGAAATGTTTCCAGTTGCACGATTATCCCTCCATGGTAGAAAAAAGAATTGCAACTGGCCACTCACAGGGAAAGGAAGCCATGTGGTGGGATCATCTTAAGAAACCCAATCACCTTAATGAGAGAAAGGTCTCATGGAGGCATTTCAAAGGATATTTCCAAAAGAAATATTTATCATAGCATTAATATGAAACAAAGATGAAAGAATTCTTTGAACTCAAATTGGGAAGCATGAAAATGAATGAGTATGATAAGAGGTTCTTTGAGTTGTTGAAGTATGTGGGATTCAGAAAGGATGAGAAGGTCAAAATCCAAAGGTTTTATAGTGGGTTACCCTCTTTGTACAGTGACAAGATACAATATGACAACCCCAGAACTTTGGAGGAGAGAAAAACATCGTTATGAGAAAATAAGAGGGAGGTCATTCTTCCAAAAATATTGGAATGAAAAGATGAAGGGTGAGATAGAGCAAAGGCATAAGGGTTTTAAAACACCTTTTTTCAAAAATAACTCCCAAGCAAATCAGCAAGGTCAATCAACCAAAAATGAGCACAAGACAACATATTCATTTGGGAAAATGTCAAGGAAATAACCTGTAACAATGTTGGGAATGTAAGGGAAATCATTTATACAAGGACTAGATTCACAAAGGTGAAAGAATGAGCATTGTGCACAACATTCAAGAGGATGAAATAGTTGAAGATATGAGAGGAAGCATGCCAAGGATTTATGCATCCTTGGATAACAAGAAAGAAGAGTATCAATCCCCCATGATTGAAGTGGAAGGTAAGATTGATAACTAACCCATATCAATTTTAATTGATTCTTGAGCTAGCCATAGTTACATAAACTCTAACATGGTTGAAAATTTTTACTTGCAAAGGAGTAAGCATAATAAATTTTGGATAGTTCAATTAGCCACAGGGGCTAAAAGGAAGATCAATGAGTTGGTTAAATATTGTCCAGTAGACATAACTTGACTCAACACAAAGGTGGATATGAACATCATACCATTGGAATCATATGACTGTCCGATTGACATGGATTCGTTGGAAAAATACCATGTTGTTATATATTCTTACAACAAGACCATAAATTTTCTTGATGAGGATGGGAAACAAAGAAAGATTCAAAGCATTCCGAGAGCAACAATTGCTAGAGAAATTTCAACCATGTTGCTGAAAAAAAAAAATCAGGAAGGGATGTCAAATTTTTTCTGCCTCTATAGAAGAGGTAGCTAGGGATAATGTGGCAAGTATTGAAGACCATCCAGTCTTGGGGAATTTTGAAGATATTGATTTCGCCACTGATTTGGTACCATGAGCTTCCCCAGTGTCCAAGACACCTTATAGAATGGGCATGCACCAGAATTGAAGGAATTGCATATGCAACTAGAAGAATTTTTTAAGAAGGGATACGCCCTAGTGTGTCACCATAAAGAACAAATATCCTTTGCAAAGGATTGATGATTTATTTGATTAATTGAAAGGTGCAATAATATTTTTCAAGATTGACATGATGTCAGGGTATTATCAAGCAAGACGACATCCATGACAAGATATGGGCATTATGAATTCATACTAGTGTCATTTGGGATATCAAATGTCCCAACAATTTTCATGTGCCTAATGAATGGAGTTCTCAAGGAATACCTAGATAAGTTTGTGATCATTTTCTTAGATGATATTTCCATTTACTCAATAAGAGAATGATGTTGCAAGTTTTGAGAAAGCATGAATTATATGCCAATTTAGGAAGCAGGAAGCAAGATGATTAGTAACATATATCACAAACATTTACGGTAAGAAATAGTGACGTATTTGTAATAAATTCATCTTGACGTAAGAAAGACCTTAATCTGAAACATCGTGGACTGATTGGTGATATGTGAAGCATCCTAGGTGCCTCAACCCTCCATCCTCATCTCCATTGACGTGGTCCCATCTGGTAGAATATTTTCTGATTTTCTTTCTGACATAATAACAAACAATGACATGTCATCGTCATCTCTGTGGACAGTGGTCCCATATGGTAGAATATTTTCTGATTATCTTTCTGACATAATAAAAAAAAATGACATGTCATCGTAATATTCGTTGGACTTGGATAGAGAGTGTTTGGTTCAGAAATTTGAATCTGGCCAGATTTCAAGTGCTTTTTCTGCATTTGACCGTTGTTAAAAAGGTCCACGGTGGCTTTACATTATGTTTTCTTTGCTCCCTCTTCTTTAATCTGAATATGGATAGCTTTTAGGCACTCTTCCTGCATTTGGCCGTTGTTAAAAGGCTACCCAGTGGCTTTACATTGTGTTTTCTTTGCCCGCGTAGACCTTTGCGTCTGCGTTTGGATGCTTTGTGTGGTTTGTGTGTTTGAGTCTGGATGCTTTGCATGGTTTGTGTGTCGGTTTGGATGTGAATGTATTGTGTGTTTTTTGATGGTACAGTCCTTGCGTTGTTATCTCTTTATGCATGTGTGTCTGTCTGTTAGGTTGATGACGAAGAAGGGAAACGATCACGTCAATATTTAATTTCTAGGAGTACTAATTCCTAGACATCCATTTCATTTAGTTTCAGGTATGCCAACTTTGACTGCTAATTAATTCTTAATGGTGTTCGTATTAATTCTTAATTGTTTCCTGTGGAGTATTTTGATGGATAATCTATTTTGCAAATTCAAGGAATCGATGAATAATTCTGAATTTTTTTGGGGGTGGTCAGGTTTACAAATTTCCGAAATTATCTGCCTCTTCAAACAAATATAATAGAGTTGAAGGGTTAGCAATTGTTACAAATAAGCTTTAAGAAAGAAAACCAGAAAAGTTTCTTGATAGCATTGTTGAAGGTTCAATAGATAACTGGTACAGATATTTGTTATGAAAATTATTTTCCATTTTAGGGTTTCTTATTGATCAGTCTTTCACTTTCGTACGGAAAGAGAATTAATCTAAATTTATTTTCACACGGTCATTTTTTGTTTCTGCTGAAAATAGATCCTGAAAAGCATTTTGATGAAAAGGATCCTGAACAGCATTTTGATGAAAATTTTTGAGAGATGGTCTGTTTTGCACATTTAGGAATTTACCGTCTCTTACAATAAATATAATAGAGATTAGAGTTCCAAATATATTTCCTATATGCGGTGTGTTTAGATCTTCCATATTGCTTAAGTTTTGAGTGCAAGGTTAATGAAGAAAGGAAAATCAGATGTGTTTATTGAAATCATTTTTGTATGTGAAAATACTAAGTTAAAACTTCCACTTATCCAAATTATTTTTTGATGTCAAGGTTTCTTTTGATTCATCTTTCGCTTCGATGAAGAATTAATTTTATTTTATTCTGCATGCATGAGTGCTAGCCATTTTCTGTGGAAAAGAAGCTAGACAGAAAGGATATATCTCAGGGGCACTGTAATTTGTAAGTCCTTGAATAATTTTCTAATCAAGATCCTTCCCTGAGTAGATCTTGTTTATTGAATGATGCAGTGGAATTTCCCCGTGTAGATTTTATTCATTTTGAGTTTGAAGAGGTTTAATTTCTTTCCTGGAATGCCAAGGATATCATGGATAAAACTGTAGAATTTTGAAATTTATTTTAATGATGGGCATGATATTCGTTGAAATTGTACCTTATCAGTAATTGAAATTATGATAGACTGCAGGTACTTTAATTAATTGAAATTACGCTCAAATCCAAGGAAATCACAGATACACGGTGGTTTAGAATAGAAATAAACGTTGAGGTTTCATGACACAGGTTTGACCAATGTTGATTTGATTTGCCTACGGGGCATGGAAATCTCTATATACTAAAATAATTCATATTTGATTGCTGAAACAACAATGAAAATAATTCAAGTTTTTAGGAGAGGTAATGAGGAATCACGAGAGAAATTATTTATAAGACATGGCGTTCCACTCTTTCATCGATAAAAATGTTGTCCACCTTCTATGTAAGAGGCATTATTTTGATATGCAGCTTGGAAGAGAATTGAGACATCAACTTTGAAATCTTCCATATTGGTGAAGTTTTTGTTGCAAGGTTAAAGAAGAATGGAAAATCATAAATGTTTATTGATAGCATTGTTGTATGTTGATGTAGGAGCATCGACAACTCATCAAGCGAGCCAACGCGGAGCGGAAGACAACTAGACAACGCCAGCACAAATTTTGAAAACACCGTGATATTGTTGCGCAAACATTAATGTGTGGAGATTTAATGAGGTGCACTTGTAAATTGTATTTGGACCTTGAGTGGATAGCTCTCGTCCTTACATAGATGAGGCATTTAATATAGTTAATGTAAAGTAGATAGAATATTTAATTCTAGATTTGATATCTTTAGAACGCAAGAGGGAAATGGGATATAGACACCCTCATTGTACATTGTATTATTATTCAAGAGAGCATTCAGAAGAGAAGAGCATGTAGAGAATTGTATGAAGAACACCCATGTACAGACATTTGAATTAATAGAAAGAGTTCTGATTCAAATTCATGGCTTGTGTTATTCTCTGTGTATTTATGGTGTTATGCTCATGAATGTTTGTTTCTTGTCATACTGATCCAGGTGGATATCGGTGGCCACCCACCTTCTGCAACTGGCCCAAAACATGTTTCTGACAATTTTGGTAATTTACTATTTTTAGCAGCTTTTAACTTCCGGGGCCATTTTGAGGCCCTAAATGATGTTTTTTGAGAAAACGGGGAGCAACATGTATCATAGATCATGTTTCTCACCCAAAAGTTGTAGTTCTCGGATAGATATTTCCAACGAGCTATCATACGCCTAAAACGGAGATCGTATGCAAAAGTTACGACCCCGGGAAGTTGATGCACCAACTTACCCAAACGGGGCCCACATGACTTTTGGCGCTTCATCTCCCAGGGTTAGGTTTTTGGATCTCTAGGGTTTTTGGCATTCTTTCTTATTGTAAAAAGGCCTTCAGAGCCTCATTGTAGTCATCTTCTCACGGATGCGAGTAGCCGTCACATCTCTTCTCAGAGATAAGCTACCACCATTCTAGCGAGTCTTTCACTCTGTACTTTTACAGTCTCTGTACATTTATTTCATTAATAGAAATCGTGTATTATTGTATATCTGTGGCTCTTTTTATTTCCATGATATGTCTGTTATATTATTGTTTCTCTTGCAATATCTCTGAATATTTCTGTGTTATATCTCCGCTCCCATTTCGTGCCAAAAATAATCTAGATCAGTGGTATCAGAGCAGGCTGCGCTTGATTGTTTTTCAGTGCATGTCCTCGACAAGGTCCGAGTATAGTAAGTTGGGTTTCAAGCTTGTCTCTGTCAAGGACAATCTCTCTCGCACACCCAAGAAACCCTCAATGGCGTAAGAAAATAAAAACGATGGAGCATACGATCCTATTAGTTTGTTGCTTGAGCAAGCTCTCACACGACAGAGGGACGAAATGATGGAGAATTTTTCCCACATCCTTCAACAACTGCCAATAGCGTCAGGCACATCTTCATCAAGCGACCACTTTGGAGGCACCTCTCCTTTCAAGGTACAGGTTAATTTTGATATTCCCGTATTTGAAGGTCAAATAGATGCAGATGCCCTAGATAAATGGTTAAATCTGCTAAAGGGTTATTTCTCTGTTCATAATTTTTCAGACAAGGAAAATATCACCTTCGCACTCCTTAAGGCTCTCCCCCATGTCAAACATTGGTGGGAAACTTACTGGGAGTAGAGTTCCACAGAGGATTCTGGAATATATGGGGCTGAGCCCACTTGGGAATTTTTTATGGATGCGATAAAGGAGCAATACTACTCCGTTGGCAACTATGAGGAACAATACATGAGATGGACCACACTGCGGCAAGAGAGGGGCCAAGCAGTTGTGGAGTTCACCGATACCTTCCATACCTTGCACACCAAGTTGGGTATTAAAGAATCTGAACGACATTTGGTTCTGAAATACCGTGGGGCTCTACACAGATACATCCAAACTGAAATGGATTTTCTAGACATCTCATCACTCGGTGCTGCTTATCGATATGCTATTAAAATCGAGCAGAAATTTAAGCACCAGAACAAATGGGAGTTCGGGTTTGCAAATCCACAACAAACAAAGTATGACAAAGACAACCCTAACAAACAGTCTCCTGAAAACCAGTCCAAGCCATAGGAAAAGAAGGGTCACGGGAAGACAAAGAAGGACACTGAAAAATGGTGCGATTTTCACAAAAGCCCCCAGCACAACATCGATGAATGTCTCTCAAAACAATCATTGGTGGCTAAGATCAAAGACAAGGAGCTGAACCCTAATTCAGAATCTGATTATGAAAATATTGGTAAAAGACAGATCATCGACGTAGACCCCACTGCTATTGTCACAACCGCAGCAATTCAACCAGAAGAACCAATAGATCCAGAAGAGGGGGAGTGACTTTTTCATTCACATATGTGGGTGAAGGGGACCCTGCTGCATTTTATTATTGATAGTGGAAGCCAGAAGAACCTCATCTCAACAGAGGTCATCAAACAGTTGGGATTGTCGAAAACACCACACCCACAACCATACAACGTCGGGTGGCTTCGCCAAGGACGAGATCTTCGTGTCAGCCAAAAATTTCGATTGTCATATGGAATCCAACCCTTCAAGGATGAGGTATTATGTGATGTTGCCCCACTGGATGTCTTTGATGTTCTCTTGGGTCAGCCATATATGTGGAAACGCCATGCTATCTATGAGTCTCGACCTCGTAGTGTCATTATTACTCTGGGGGGTCATCTCTACAGGATACCAGAGGTAGTTCCAAATACTGATCCACCTAAACAGTGCTGCAAGGTAGTATCTCATACTACAAAATTCATCTTCCCCACAATCTGTTCAAAAGGGGAAGAAAAGGATACTGCAACCACTACGGCCTCGGCCCAAGCAACTTCTATCCACCAGAAGCAGGTCGACAAGGTTGCAGCAAAGCACAAAGATTCCTTCTGCACACAGTCATCTCATGTAGCCAGACTGGTTAAAAAGGTCCAATCTTTCCAGCCACAAGTTCGTGACAGCCTTCAACAAGCTAAGCAACGCCACTTCACCACCAAGGCAAGCAAACAACCAAGATTTAGATTCAGCAATCGCTTTCCCCTCTCCCTCGAAAACTCAACGCAATGGAGACCATTGCTTCCTAAGGAGGGAGGATTGATCTAGGTGGATATCGGTGGCCACCCACCTTCTCCAACTGGCCCAAAACATGTTTCTGGCAATTTTGGTAATTTACTATTTTTAGCAGTTTTTAACTTCTGGGGCCATTTTGAGGCCCTAAATGAAGTTTTTTTGAAAAAAAGGGGAGCAACATGGATTATAAATCATTGTTTCTCACCCAAAAGTTGTATTTCTCGGATAGATCTTTCCAACGAGCTATCATACGCCTAAAATGGAGATCGTATGCAAAAGTTACGACCCTGGGAAGTTGATGCACCGACTTACCCAAACGGGGCCCACATGACTTTTGGCGCTTCATCTCCCAGGGTTAGGTTTTTGGATGTCTAGGGTTTTTGGCATTCCTACTTATTGTAAAAAGGCCTTCAGAGCCTCATTGTAGTCATCTTCTCATGGATGCGAGTAGCCATCACATCTCTTCTCAGAGATAAGCTACCACCATTCTAGCGAGTCTTTCACTCTCTACTTTTACAGTCTCTGTACATTTATTTCATGAATAGAAATCGTGTATTACTGTATATCTGTGGCTCTTGTTATTTCCACGATATCTCTATTATATTATTGTCTCTCTTGCAATATCTCTGAATATTTCTGTGTTATATCTCCGCTCCCATTCCGTGCCAAAAATAATCCGGATCACATACATTTGCTGTTATATGCTGTGTATGTGATTTCATGGTTGAATAGAAGTCTAAGAGGGAATGTGAATGAGTTTCAATTGTTTCTCTACTTGAGCCAAGAAATTCCTGCAAGGAGTGCATTGACAAAAGGGTTCAATTAGAGTTAGCTTTTGTTCTCATTCATCTCAGAAGTGCGGATTTGGCACCAGAGTCGTGCAAGGCATGCGCAGGCTAGACAAAGTGTCAGAGTTCCGATTCTAAGCAAAGGGATTGAAAGAATGTTGTTGTAGAAGTGCGCAGGATCAAAGGTTTCAACACTTGGTCGTGGTTGAATATTTGTTGCAAGGAGTTCGTGCAAGAGTTTCTTCCTAAGAGATTTGAAGTCGTGAAAGCTCAGGAGGGATAGACCTTCAAGTTCGTGAAGGGCCAAGCCAAAAGTTGTGTGTGAGCAGGTTGAAAGGAAGTGTCATAGGTTGGTGAGTAGGTAAAACAATTCTTGAGGGGAGACACTCCGTCATTTCGGGGATTGCATAAGAAAAGATAGACGGTCGACATCCTCCGTGGAGAATCCACGAGTTTCTGTGAGTCGTCAGATCTCACAGAGGTGTTGGGAAGTCACAGTGAAAGCATGGAGGAAGGTTCAAGCTCAGGATAGATAGAGCGTCGATCCAAGCTAGCTACGTCCATTGGATCCATCGCGAAATCGGCTATCGGGCCATCGCAAGAAAGTAGCGAAAGACTTGGCTACGGAGATCGCGATAGTGCGAGGAGAGAAGTCCCAACAACTACCTAAGTAGTGTAGTGTGGACCATGGCAGATAGTGGATAACAGGTGGCATAAACCATCAGAGGTTCAGTGTCTCGGGTATTGGGAGTCGATGGGGAAATTATTTGACATCATGAGTAGTGAAGTCGCGAGGAAGCGATATCGTGAGTATCGGTGTCTCGGACCTCGGGAGTCGAGGAAGGAATCATTTGATCTTGCGAGTGGCGAAGTTACGAGGAAGAGAGATCGTGAGTTTCGTCATTTTGACGTCTCGTGTATCGGGGTTTGAAAAATAGAGCGCTTGGTGTCGCGAGTTCCGAGATCATGATAAGGACAGAATTCCCGACAAGGCGAGGGAAAGTCAGCGTTGACTGACATATCGGATCTCATGGATCCGTGAGTATAGTGATTGATAGTGAACTTGCAAAGCCACGAAGTTTCGATCTTCCGATAAGACAAAGAAAGGGGATCATGAAGAGAACTGTGGGTGTATATTTCCTGATAGGGAAATAGAAGAACATTTACATTCTTCAGACCAAGAGGGGAAAGAAGGTCCTAGAGAAGTAGTTGTGATCCGAGGGGTGCATCTGCAGGAAAATTGGTATCAGAGTAGGGGAATTCTTTGCTTTCTGTAGCAGATAAAGAGAAATCGCCATGCCGCCGAGAAGAGAAAGGAAATCACCCGACCCAGAAGACAGGGAGGTGAGAAGAAGAGGTAGGCCGGCAGGAAATCCAGAGATGGAAAGGTAGATGAGAGATCTCCAAGCAAGAATCAAAGACATGGAGACAACACAAAGACGCGGAGTCAGTGCTGGAGATTCCAGTGATTCCGAAGTTGAAGAGGAAGATGGACATGCAGAAGAGGTCACAGCAGAAGATGCTTCAATCGAGAGGTCGATGAAAGCCATCGCAAGGATGGGTGTGAAGGTGAAGATGGACATTCTAGTCTATGAAGGAAATCTGGATGCAAAGGAGCTGCTAGATTGGATTAGAGCTCTTGACACCTACTTCGATTATGAAGATATCGAAGAGGATAAGAAAGTTAAGAATGCTGTCACACGCTTGAAAGGACATGCAGCATTGTGGTGGGACGAGCTACAAGCTGACAGATGCTGCAAAGGAAACAAAAAGATCAAAAGTTTGGATCGAATGATCACGAAGATGAAAGTGAAGTTCATCCCGAGAGATTACCAAATCACATTGTTCAGGCGAATGCAGAACTTGAGACAGAAACTGATGACAGTGAAAGAATACACTGAAGAATTCTATCGACTGAACATCAGAGCAGGTCATCAGGAGAGCGATGATGAGAAACTGGCTAGATATTTGAATGGTTTGAGATATGATATTTAGGATGAGTTAAGCATTCTAAACATCCGAACAGTGGAATATGCTTACCAATTGGCTCTGAAAGTCGAGGAGAAGCTGAGCCGAAAGGAAGGACAGTGGGGGCGAGGTAGAAGCCATCCATAAGGAAAAGCAGTTACCCAGGAGAAATTCCAGAAGCCCAAAGAGGAGTGGAAGAAACCTCAGGGTAAGGTTGAAAGAGGTGGAACCTCACAGAGGCAACCGTATGTAGAAGAGAGAGGACAACAAAATGATCAGCGAGGAGATTATGCCGATGGAAATACTTTTCCTCATACCAGAGGCAGAGGAAGAGGCCGAGGTGGAGTAATCACATGTTTTACATGTGGAAAGAATGGGCACAAGTCATACGAGTGTCCAGAGAAAAAGAAGGACATCGGAGAATCTCACATCACAGAAGCGCAGAGGCGAGATGTTGAGAGAGAAGATGCAGAAGGCGGAAGATCACTTATGATGCGAAAAGTCCTTTTGACACCCGAGAAGGAGGTGGAGAATTTGGTTCATAGGACCAGACTGTTCAGGACAGCTTGCAAGACCAAGGACAGGGTATGCAAGGTCATTGTTGACAGTGGTAGCACGGATAATCTCGTATCTACAAAGATGGTAGAGAAATTGGAGCTGGAGACAACTGATCATCCCAACCCATACAGAGTTTTGTGGCTACAGAAAGGACACCAGGTAACTGTTACAAAACAATGCTTGGTTGAATTCAAGATAGGAGGATATAATGATAAAATTTTGTGTGATGTTATTCCCATGGATGTATGTCATTTATTGCTGGGTAGACCATGGAAATATGACAGAAATGTGATTCATGATGGGAGAATGAACACATATACCCTGGAGAAAAATGGGAGAACCCATATGTTGCTTCCGATAAAGGATAAGGAGGTGAAGCAGGGAGTAAGCAACACCGTACTTCTCATGAGTGGGAAGGAACTTCTTACAGAGGTTAAGAAGAAAGAAGATCCACATTTCTTTGTGGTTAGGAAGCCAAAAATTATTCTGACTAGCACAAGAGTGGATGACTTACCAGTTGAGGTTCAAGAACTACTGGAAGAGTTCGCTAACATCATAGTGGACGAATTACCTCGTTCGTTGCCACCGATGAGAAGTGTGAATCATCATATAGACCTCATACCAGGAGCTAGTTTTCCGAATAAAGCCATGTACAGGTTGATGCCGCAAGAAAATGAAGAGGTCAAGAAGCAGGTCTAGGATTTGATGGACAAAGGATTGGTTAGAGAAAGCTTGAGTCCATGTGATGTTCCGACAGTACTCAGTCCCAAGAAGGATGGAGGCTGGAGGATGTGTATTGATTCAAGAGCGATCAATAAGATAACCATCAGGTATAGGTTTCCACTGTTGAGAATGGATGATCTGATGGATTTCCTGAGTGGGGAAAATTATTTTTCAAATATCGATTTGAAGAGAGGATACCACCAGATTAGCATGAGGGAAGGCGATGAGTGGAAAATAGCCTTCAAGACCGACGAAGGTTTGTATGAATGGCTAGTCATGCCATTTGTCTTGACGAATGCACCAAGTACATTTATGAGGTTGATGAACGAATTCCTGAGGGAGTTCATCGAGAAATTTGTCATTGTTTATTTGGATGACATTTTGATTTATAGTAAATCAGTGGCTGAACACCTGAAGCATTTGGCCATAATGATGAAGAAGCTACAGTAGAAGAAGCTGTTGATTAATATGAAAAAGTCCTTATTTATGAAGACATAACTCATTTACTTGGGTTTTGTTGTTTCGGCTAATGAGTTGAGAATGGATCCAGATAAAGTAGAAGTGATCAAGAATTGGCCATCACCGAGAAATATTTTCGAGGTGAGAAGTTTCCATGGATTAGCTAGTTTCTACCAAAAATTCATCAAGAATTCTTTTCATCAACATTATGATGAAGTTTAATTGCTTGGCGTTTTAAACTATTTCCTTTTCACTTTAGATTTGGATTTTTATGTTTGATTTGAATTATTTGAATTTTATTTTATTCACATTTTATTTGATTAAGTTCTCTTATGATCAAATTATTCATAACTTTTAATATGTTTAGATGCATTTTATACCTTATTTTAAAGGTTTTAACATTAATTTTAGTTTGATTTTTTATATACTCTTCTATAATGAACATTAATAATAGTAAAAAAGTTATAATTGAAGTACCTCTCTATTAAAATACAATTGAAGAATTGTCTATCACTAGATTGATCCTTTTGTGGAACACCAACATCATGAACCACAAAACATTCCTACTTTTGATTTGATGTATGAAACTTGTTTCTACTTAAACTTATATGAACTTGTACTATGATTTATTATGGTTCATACACATGTACGCACATTGCAAATGGACTTCTACATTGAAGTCCACAAACATTTCTTGTCAAAATCTTTCCACTTATTTATGATGTTGTGCTATAAATAAACATTAAATATTTATAAGGCAAACTCTAAGTGGTTATTTCTTTTAATAGAGTTGTAAAATCTCTCCTACCTTTAGAATACTTGTAACCTCCATTGAAACTAAATATGCTTGCAAGTTTGTAGGAAACTAGATAGTTAGTTGTTTGCTCTTGTTTTCTTTCTTATTATTTTTTTATTCTCTCTTCAAGTTCTCATCATTCCTTTTACTAAGCTCCCTAATTTGACCTTCTTGAGACATCTTTCTTGCCAAAGCTTGTTATAGAACCCTCCACATGGGTAATCTAGCAAGCATTACATCTTTTATCACAGATCCAAGAGAAATACACTTCTCACAACATAAGAAAAGATAAGAATTGATCCAAGAGAAATCCACTTCTCACAACATAAGAAAATATAAGAATTGAACATG
>JASDQU010107986.1:28132-53150 GCA_032191745.1 Picea mariana | reverse complement strand
ATATTAGTTGAGCGACTATTAATTTTAATCTATATAATGTTTTTATTAATCATTATTTTTAATAAATAATTTTGAAATTTTGAATGTTTTTAAAATTTTAGATGAAAATTTATTCAAAATTCATTATTCACATCATCATTTTTGACAAAATTTGTACTGATATTTAATTTCTTATATCCATTTTAGTTTAAAAATGTTATTTATATATATTTTGTGACTAGTTATCAAGTTTTTTTTTTGTCTAATTGATCTAGTATTAAAAGAGTATATTTGTAGTGTATTCAAATATATTTTATTTATTGTTCTAATTCCAATTCTAATTCTAATGAAGGAGATTAAAAAAATAATGTTTCTTACAACATACTTGTTGAATCACTTTCATTATTATTTTAATAATCATTACTTATAATGCTTCTTACAGATTCCTATTATGGATCTTCTCATTCCTCCTTAAAAATATGTCACGTCGGTGAACTAACCCTGTCACGAAGCCTACACTTTGATTTCTATTCTAAACCACCGTATATATGTAATTTCTATTCTAAACTAACCTGTGTCCGTATATATGTAATTTCTATTCTAAACTAACCTGTGTCAAGAAGCCCTACGTTTCTTTCTATTCTAAACTACCGTATTTCCTTACATTTTTTTCTATTCTTTTCCACTCAAAATGGCCGACACTCCTGCATGTAGAATAGAAAGGAACCCTCACATGAAAAATAATTTGCATAAGTGGAAGTTCCGATCTGCCATAAAACATACAACAATGCTATCAATAAACATTTATGATTTTCCAGTGTTCTTTAACCTTGCAACGAAAACTTCACCAATATGGAAGATCTGTTATATAGACAAAATATTCGTCCTAAGATCTGTTATATTTATAGACAAAATATTCCTCCTAAGATCTGTTATATTTATTGGAAAAGATGGTAAATTCATAAAAGTGCAAAACAGATCTATTTACAAAACAGAAGTACCTATCAAGAATTTCATCCAAATAATTGCAACAGAAACAGAAAATGGCTGTGTGACAGAATAAAATAAAATAAATTCTATTTCCATGTGAAAGTGAGAGATGAATGAATAACAAACCCTAACATGAAAAGATAATTTGCATAGGAAATCCCATCTATCGAACCTTCAACAACGCTATCAAGAAACATTTTTTATTTTTGATCTAAAAGTTGCTTTCATAAATCTTTGTATTTTTGTATAAATCTTTTAGAAATACTAATCACCAAATAAATTATTCTACAAATTTGCAAAACAAACCATCCATCAAAATATTCTTCACGATATTCTAATTACTGGATCTGATCTTCAGCTGAGACAGAATTATTTGTTGTTATTAGTATTATTATTAAATTAAAATTTTGATGTATTTTTTTCTCATTATTTAGAAGAAGTGAACATTACGGAAGTTTCCGTTGCAAAACTGAATATCCAGGAACTAATTTCTAGAAATACTTGGCAAGAAGCAAATTATTTCAGGAAACTCTGTTAAGAAAGCAAATTGTTTCAGGAAACTCTGTTCAGAAAGTAAATTATTTCAGAAAGACTCTTTGAATATAGATTATTTAATAAATGTGCACTGTATATCATTTATTTACAAAGTTTCATCAAATTACTGTTCAGGAATTTCATCAACATTTCGTGCACTTCCAAGCTGCATATCAAAATAATGCCTCTTACATAAAAGCTGGACAACATTTTTATCTATGAAAGAGTGGAACGTCATGTCTTATAAATAATTTCTCTCCTGATTCGTCATTACCTGCTCCTAAAATCTTGAATTATTTTCACTGTTGTTTCAGCAATCAAATATGAATTATTTTAGTATATAGCGATTTCCATGCCATGTAGGCAAACCAACATTGGTCAAACCTGTGTCATGAAACCTCAATGTTTATTTCTATTCTAAACCACCGTGTAACTGTGATTTCCTTGGATTTGAGCATAATTTCAATTAATTAAAGTACTTGCAGTTTATCATAATTTCAATTCCTGATAACTTACATTTTCAACGAATATCATGCAAATCATGAAAATAAATTTGAAAATTCTACAGTTTTATCCACGATATCCTTAGCATTCCAGGAATGAAATTAAACCTCTTCAAACTCAAAATGAATAAAATCTACACGGGGAAATTCCACTGCATCATTTAATAAACAAGATCTACTCAGGGAAGGATCTTGATTAGAAAATTATTCAAGGACTTACAAATTACAGTGCCCCTGAGATATATCCTTGCTGTCTAGCTTCTTTTCCACAGAAAACGGCCGGCACTCCTGCATGCAGAAAGAATAAAATAAAATTAATTCTTCATCCAAGTGAAATATGAATCAAAAGAAACCTTGACATAAAAAATAATTTGCATAAATGGAAGTTTTAGCTTAGTATTTTCACATACAAAAATGATATAATAAACACATCCGATTTTCCTTTCTTCATTAACCTTGTACCCAAAACTTAAGCAATATGGAAGATCGGAACACACCGCATACAAGCAATATATTCGGAATTCTAATCTCTCAAAAATTTTCATCAAAATGCTGTTCGAGATCCTTTTCATCAAAATGTTGTTCAGGATCCTTTTTCAACAGAAACAGAAAATGACCGTGTGAAAATAAATTTAGATTAATTCTCTTTCCGTGATCAATAAGAAACTTTAAAATGGAAAATATTTTTGAGGCGATCAAATTAAATATTGACACACAGACATCACACAGACATGCATATAGAGATAATTAAAGATATAATTAGTAGTGGCTAGACGGACACCATTAAGAATTAATCAGCGGTCAAAGTTGGATGTCCAGAAATTAAATATTGACGCGATCGTTTCCCTTCTTCTTCATCAACAAATAAATACTAACGGACAGACACACATGCATACAGAGATAACAACGCAAGGACTGTACCATCAACTAACATCCAAACCGACACACATGCATACAGAGATAACAACGCAAGGACTGTACCATCAACTAACATCCAAACCGACATCCAGACTCAAACACACAAAGCATCCAAACGCAGACACACAGACTGGATTAAAGAGGAGGATGATATGCATGTGTGTCTGTCCTCCTCTTCTTCATCAACAAATAAATACTAACGGACAGACACACATGCATACAGAGATAACAACGCAAGGACTGTACCATCAACTAACATCCAAACCGACACACATGCATACAGAGATAACAACGCAAGGACTGTACCATCAACTAACATCCAAACCGACATCCAGACTCAAACACACAAAGCATCCAAACGCAGACACACAGACTGGATTAAAGAGGAGGATGATAAGGTCCGTGCGGGCAAAGAAAACATAATGTAAAGCCACCGCGTAGCTTTTTAACAATGGCCAAATGCAGAAAAAGCGCCTAAAAGATGGCCAGATTCTAATTAAAGAAGAGACAGAAAAAGCGCCTAAAAGATGGCCAGATTCTAATTAAAGAAAAGACAGAAAAAGCGCCTAAAAGATGGCCAGATTCAGATTAAAGAAGAGAATGATCAGGTCTGCGCGGGCAAATAAAACATAATGTAAAGCCACCGCGTAGCTTTTTTATAAACGGTCAAATTCAGAAAAAGTGCCTGAAAGCTGGCCAGATTCAAATTTATGAACCAAACACTCTCGATCCAAGTCCAACGAATATTACGATGACATGTCATTGTTTGTTATTATGTTAGAAAGAAAATCATAATATATTCTACCAGATGGGACCACTATCCACATAGATGAGGATGGAGGGTTGAGGCACCTTGGATGGTTTACATATCAGTGCAGGATGTTTCAGATTAAGGTCTTTTTTACGTCAAGATGAAGTTATTGCAAAGAAGTCACTATTGAGCATCAACCAACTTATTCTAACTATGTAGTAATCGTAAAGGTTTGTGATATATGTGATTAATCATCTTCCCTCCTAAATTGACATATAATTTATACTTTCTCAAAACTTGCAACACCATTTTTTCATTGAGTAAATGAGAATATCATCTAAGAAAATGATTACAAACTTATATGGGTACTCCTTGAGCACTCCATTCATTAAGCACATGAAAACTGTTGAGACATTCGATATCCCAAACGACACTACTATAAATTCATAATACCCATATCTTGTCATGGATGTTGTCTTGCTTAATAATAGCAGCTCATGTCAATCTTGAAAAATGTTATGGCACCTTTCAATTAATCAAATAAATCATCAATCATTTTCAAAGGATATTTGTTTTTTATGGTGACTTTATGGTGACACACTTGGGCGTATATACCCCTTCTTAAAAAGTTCTTCTAGTTGCATATGCAATTCTTTCAATTCTGGTGCATGCCCATTCTGTAAGGTGTCTTGGACACTAGGGAAGCTCTTGGTACCAAATTAATAGCGAAATCAATGTCTTCTCAGAGATAATCTACCAACGCCCGAACTATTTTGTTACCATTCTGTCTGTAAGCATATTTCATTGATTTGTTGTTAATGAAATGAAGTTTTACTTCCCCCACATCTTTCCATTTATGTGTATCTTTGTATTTCTTTGTGTTCCTGCATAAATCCGGATTAGTGGTATCAGAGCAGTCTTCTCTTTCTCGATCCTTTTTTGTATTTCCCCAACGAGGTCGGGTTATAAGGAGTTAGTGCTCGATCTGGTTGAATCGTTGCAAGATCAGCCTCGCAAACCCCGTCGGCCGCCCATGGGGGAAGAAAAGAAAGATGAGGGAGAAAGCGATCCTATCAAATTATTGCTCGAGGAGGCCCTCGAGAAACAAAGGAACGCGATGATGGACAACTTCTCCCAGATCCTTCAATGACTACCCACTGGTAGCGCATCTACATCCAACAGCCACTCTGGAGGCGCTACTCCTTTTAAGGTACAGGAAAACTTTGACATTCCCATATTTGAGGGCCAAATAGATGGATATGTCGTTGATAGATGGTTGAATATGTTAGAAGGATATTTCTCAGTTCATGACTTTTCCGATCGAGAAAGGATAATTTTTTCACTCCTTAAAGGCACCCACCATGTCAAGGACTAGTGGGAAAAGTACTGGGAGCAATGGAGCAAGGGGGAACCCTCTTTGTTCTTGGACGCATCCACTTGGAATTATTTCCGAGACGCCATCAAGGAACAATATTTTCCTGTGGGGAGCTATGAGGAAAAATACATACAATGGACTACGCTGCGGCAATAAAGGGACCAAGATGTGCATGAGTTGACGAATCTATTTCATACCTTACGCACAAAGTTTGGTATCAAATATTCCGAGAAGAATTTTTTGTTAAAGTACTGCAGTTGTCTTCATAGATACATTCAGGAGGAAATGGAGTTCCTTGACATCTCCTTGCTTGTTGCGGCATACTGGTATGCTACCAAGATTGAGCAGAAGTTCAAATAGAAGAAGCGAGATTTTGGGTATGCGAATCAGAACTAAGGGAAAGGTACCCCCAAACCGCCGAACAAAGGACCAAGCCAAGGTGGGGCAGCCCAGGACAACCCGCAAAAGCCACAAGAAAATAACAACACCACGAAGCCAAAAAGGGACACGAGGAAGTGGTGTGAGTTCCATAAGAGCTCCACTCACAACACAAGTGAGTGTCAGGCCAAGCAGTTAGTGGTAGCCGAGTTGAAGGCTTCTGAATCGGATGCAGGCTCCGAATCTGAATCAGAACCCAACAAGGGGAATGACAGAGGGAAGCAAATTATCGATGCTGAGCCCAACGTTGTCGTTGCCACCACGAAGATCTAGAAGAAGGAACCAGAAGATCCAGAGGAGGCATAGTGCCTCTTCCATTCCCAGAAGTGGGTAAAGGGTTCCTCATTGCAGTTCATTGTCGACAGCGGGTGCCAGAAGAACCTCATCTCAGTAGAGGTCGCGAAATGATTGGGCTTGCCAACCAAATCACACCCACAACCATACACCATCAGGTGGCTTCACCAAGGACGGGACCTACACGTCAGCCAGCAACGTCGCCTTCCCTACAACATCAAGCCCTTCACGGATGAGGTATTATGTAACATTTCTCCTCTTGATGTTTCTGAGGCATTATTAGGAAAACCATACTTGTGGAAGCAACATGTCGTGTATGAGTCCAGGCCTCGTGTTGTTATTATTACTTTGGTCAATAAGTTGTACAGGATACTGGAAATAGCACCTCCTACAACCATCTCTTTGGTTACTGCAAGACCATGCAGTAAGCTCATTGCCAAAACCGGGAAATTTGTTTTCGTAATGATCCACCCCCAGGGAAATAAGAAGATTGTGGCCACGACCTCTAGAGAGGGCCTCTTTGCATGACAACAATAGATGGATAAGGTCGTCGAGGAGTATGAAGACATCTTCACCTCCCCCGCAGCGGTGCCTCTACACTATCAAGTCAAGCACCTCATCGATATGACCCTAGCTGCGTTGTTGTCCAATGGACCAATATATCAGTTCTCTGTTATGGAGAATGACGAACTCAAGAGGAAGATTCAGGAGATTTTGTAGAAAGGTCACATCCGACTGAGTTCATCACCCTGTGGGAGCCCGATCATGCTGGTGCAGAAGAAGGATGGCACTCGGGGACTCTTCGTTGACTATCAGGCACTGAACAAGATCACTGTCCGGAATAGGTACCTGATCCCACGGATTGATGAACTTCTTGACCAACTCAAGGGGTCGAAATATTTCATCAAGATCAACTTGAAGTCTGGGTATCACCAGGTACCAATCGAACCCTATGACGTGTGGAAGACTGCCTTCAAATCCAAAGAGGGCCTTTTCAAAAGGTTGGTCATGTCTTTAGGGTTGGCGAATGCCCCTACAACCTTCATGAGACTAATATAAGACATATTAAGACCATTTACCAACTCATTTTTAGTGGTGTACTTGGATGACATTCTGATCTTCGACCAGACTTGGGAAGAGCACCCCCACCACATCCGACAAGTCCTCCAAACACTGCGGCAACACAAGTTGTGTGACAATTTGGAGAAGTGAACTTTTGGCATGACCCATGTTTAGTATCTGGGATACATTATTGATGAGCGGGGGGTGCATGTCAATCCAACCAAGATCCAATTCATTCGGGATTTTCCAACCCCAACCAGCCTAACAGAGCTCTGCAACTTTTTGGGTCTTGCCAATTTCTACCGCAGGTTTGTGTTGGCTTTCTCTCATATCACTTAGCCCTTGAGTCAAGTCACCAAGGGAGGAGAAAAAGAAAAATTATTTTGTTCTGAATCTCAACAGAAGGCATTTGAATATTTGAAGCATCGCCTCTGCTCTGCACCAGTGCTCACATTACCAAACTTGCAACAACCATTTGAGATCGAGACATATGCCTTAGACTATGATATTGGAACAGTCCTTACTCAACATAGGCATCCAGTGGCATATCATAGTGAGACACTCTCTGACACAGTCCAGAAGCATCCAACTTATACAAAGATATGTAATCCATTGTGTAGGCTTTCCAACAATGGAAGCATTACATTTTGGGAAAGGAAACGATCATCGACACAGACGACCAACCCTTGCAGTTCATACAGACATAAGGGAAGTTGTAGAATGATCGCCATGAGAAGTGTTCCACACACCTGCAACAGTAACATTTGAACATTAAGTACAGGAAAGGAAGCACCAATAATGTTGCAGACGACCTCAACCCACCACCTATCATGGCGCTAACCACGGGGCTCAACTCTTGTGGGCACGAGACTTCCAATTGGCCGGTTCTCTACAAATCTGATTCAGAATATGGCCACACATACAACACGCTCTTGGAGGGTAAGAAAGTTCCTAATTTTCACCTCTAGGATGCTCTGCTATGTCACCTAGGACACCTTTGTGTTCCTTCAAGCGAGCGTGGAAAGATGTTTTGGGAGGCGCACTACAGTCGGGTCACTGGGCATATCAGGGTCGAGAAAACCGTGGCAGTACTGTAGAAGTATTTCTATTGGCTGAACCTTCGACACAATGCCAGGAAGTGCACCAAGTCCTGCACTGGTTGCGCCATTTCCAAACCGACCATCAAGAATAAAGGCCTCTATAGTCCGTTTCCTACCCCTAGTCGACCTTGGGAATCCATCTCCATGGATTATGTGTCACGCCTTACTTCTACTAAGCATGGAAATGACTGTGTTTCTATGGTCGTCGACATATTCTCGAAGATGTCCATTATGATGACTTGCAAGAAGAATATCACAGTAGAAGCCAATGCTAAACTCTTCTTTGAATGAGTGTGGGTACACTTTGGGATCCCACGGTCTATCGTCTCAGATCAGGACAACAGGTTCCTCATTACATTTGGGTCCATCCTCTAGTTTATGCTAGACACCAAGCTCACCAAGTCCACATCTTTCCATCCGCAAATTGATGGCCAGACAAAGGTCGTCAACCGGATGATTGTACACATTCTGTGCATGTACAACTCAAAGAATCCACGCACAAGTGATGAGAGCCTCTCCTATGTACAACACAGCTACAACCGGGCTCTCCATAGATCAACCAGCTACATCCCCTTTCAGGTGGGCTTGGGATTCCAGCCACTATATCCCATTGACATATCCATGCCATTTGCGGCAACTCGGGCAAATTCAACCCATGTCCAGTCTGAGGCTTACAAGGCAAACAAATTCATTTTGCGCATTAAACACATTCGCCAACAGGCTCATCACATCTTGGACAGAGCCAATTCTAAGTACAAGTAGCAACATGATCAACATCAGGTGCCACACAAATTCCAGGTGGGAGACAAAGTGTGGCTACATTTGAAAAAGGAGTGCCTCGCTGGACCCTACCGCAAAATTCACCCGCTCTGATATGGGCCATACACCATTACCAAGTTTGTAGGGCACAATGCCTCTGAGTTCAATATTCCACCATCCCTTGGTCTGCAACCAGTGTTCAATGCGGAACACCTTCGACCCTACTCTCCACCTCTACTGGACACATCTGACATCGCAAAACAACTCACACCAACATAGTTAAAACTAGATTGCATGGAACAAGCCACAACTGATTGAATTATGGACACACAGATCAAGAACACCCACAAATAGAGGATCCAGCCATATCAAGTTGTCAAAGAAGGCCAACTCCTTCACCAGGGCAAGTGACTCACCAGGGACCAAGTTCAACAGAAGTTTCCTCATCTCATGGAGGAACTCAATGCAATGGGGACCATTGCTTTTTTAAGGGGGGAGGAATGATCCAGGTGGATATTGGTGGCCACCCGCCTATTCCACTTGGACTCACAACATTGTTTCTTTTAGTTTTTTAGTTTCCTTATTTGTATCACAATTTACTGAATGTCGACAGTTTTTCAGGTCCTGAACTTCCGGAGCCGTTTTCAGGCCCTAGACGACGTTATTTTGGCATCAATGCTACGAAGAATATGAGTCTGTGTCGGACTTGATATTTTCTATAAGAAGTGTATTCCTTGGATATATCTTTCTAACGATGTATTGTGTGTGTCAAGCAAAGATAGTATGCCAAAGTTAGGACCTAGGGAACTTGATGTACCAATTTCCCCCGATGGGGCCCATATTCTGGCGTTTCATCTCCTAGGGTTAGATTTTTGGATGTTTAAGGTTTTCCATTGTTTCTCAATAATATATAGGCCTTTGAGCCTCATTGTAACACATAGTTCATAGGCCAGTACCTGCCACATCTCTTCTCAAAGATAAGCTACCAACGCTCGAGCTATGTTATTTCCATTATGTCTGTACGCATATTTCTGTCATTTGTTGTTAATGAAATGAAGTTTTACTTCCGCTTCGTCTTTGCGTTTATGTGTACTTATGTATTTCATTGTGTTCCTACATAAATCCATATCAGTATAAGAGCATGATCTTCGAAAGATCTGGAGGTTACCAAAGGGCCATCATCAGGGTTATTTCTGAATAACAAAAATCATTCAAATTTCTTCCTCATTGATCATTGAGATATCTTTAGTGGCTGTGATTTCCTTCTGTTGTGATTGAGTTTTAGAAGTGGCGGATGAGATTCACAGTGTTTGATGAGTTTGGATTTCCAAAAGGGATTCAGATTGATTGAGGAAGTCAAGTTCTGTGTATGTTGGGTCTATATCTCATTTGGGTTGAGTTTTTTCTGAAGAAACTGAAGTTCTGAGAGTGAGGACCGATTTTTTTAGGAGAAATCACGGGTCTGTCTTTGTTGGAGAATTTCATTGGCTTTTGCACACTTCTGTAATTGAGAGGTAGAGTTACCCTTCTTACAACAGATATTGTCAGCAGGCTGGAGTCTATGTATATGCAGGGCGCTACTTATTGAATAGAGGCCATACCTTCACACCAGGGAAGATATACTCATAGCAGATCCATCATTAAAGATTAAACGTGGTATCTCCATGAGTCCACAAAGTTTGGGTGCCTTGAGGGGTGAATTTTGAGTATTGCTTCCTTCCAACAAACCATAGACTCTCTATTGGAATGTATGAACCAAAATCTAGAGGGGTTGATCTCTTTGTGGAATTCCAAGTCATTGGGTAAGAGACCGAAATTTTCTATTGGGGGCCGAGTATTTATACCAACAACAAATATCATTGGCTACATGGGGTGAAGTATTTTGGTGCAAAATATATTTTATTGAAAGAGGTCGAGCATTCCATGGCGGGGCAAACTATTATTTCCTAGGGATCAAATTTCTATTTGTTGGCTGCGTTTTTTTAGTTGTGTTGGTCGAAATTGGTTGTGGAGGGAGAGATTATTGATTCTAGGGTCGGTTTCTTAGTTGGAGACAGATATTACTTCTCCAAGACCGATTTCATCTTGTTGCTGGGTCACAACCTCAGTTAGGGAAGATTTTTCCCTCCTTGACTGGCCCAATTTCTTCTGTTGGAGGGTCGAGTCTCCTTCTGCGCGGATTGGGTAGGTGTTGGGGCCGATCTGGGCTGAGTTTTTGAGTGTGGGGGTCGATTACTTACTGCTGGGCGGATTTCTGTATAGAGGGGGGATATTTCTTTCCATAGAGTGGTTGTATTCATTGTTGAGGCCAATTTTCTATTGCAGGAGGTCGAGTTGGTTACTTTGTGGATTGGTACATTGCCATTATGGCCGATTTTATCTTCTGAACCCATGTATTCTCTGCTGGGTCATTTCCCTTAGGAGGAGGATAATTATTTACTGTTGGGGGACAAATTGAGTGTTGTAGAAGGTCAAATATCAGAGGCTTCTATTACATACCTGCTTATCTGCCTCATAACTGATTTTTGTTGGCTGATTTTTGTATTTATAGAACCTTTGTTATCATCTGAGGCTTGTTTCTTCCTCTTGTCACCTACAGGAAACATAATTATCATTATACTGGCAGAGACAACACAGAGAAATACACCAGAGGCTGAATATCACAAAGGGCGAATTCTGGGTGGAAAACCCATTTTTACAGTAGTAAATGTAAGGAGAGTTCTTGTTGTTACAGTCAACACGACCTCTAATTTCCATCCAAAACAATATCAACCTGGTGGCCACATATTCAAGATAAATCTTGTGAGTTTTTTCTAATTGCATCAAATTTTCTAATTGCATAAATGTTGTGGGTTGGCCTCTATTGTTTATAGTTAAATTCTTGTTATATATATACTGTATGGACCGCAACTTCTTGTGAAACCCTTTTTACCAACACATCCATAAACCATTACAGCAGTGAACTGTTTGACATAGTATCTATGCAACAAGTTAAGTAAATGTCCTAATAAAAATAAAAAAAAATCTAAGGGGATTGGAACCGAACTTAACATTGGGGCCTCGACTTCATCACTTCTGGGACGAAAATCCCACATAATGTCCGATTTTACATAGTTGTTTTCATCCGAGTTTCCCTCATTGGACGCTTGTATACGCTGTTGGGGAGGTCGAACGAAGTGATAAACACCCACATAAGCATCACATGTTGAGTGACTACATAGTATTATTGGGCACAATTTCAGTGTTAACAGGCTCATATACTCAGTTCTGAGCTACTATATCAGACTGCCACCAACATAACTTAATATATCAACAATTTCGTTGAGGAAACAACTTGAGGCACCACCCAATCCATGAATTAAGGAGAGCGATAAGGAGGTTTTTGAGAGTGGAAAGACATCCATAGCCTAGGTGTTTAACAAAAGTCAGGACCCAAAATTACCCACTGTTGCTACATCAACGAGGGGAAAATTGCATTAGTACTACAAATTCTATATCAACAACTTAAGAAGTATATTACACAATTGGATTTGAGAAAGATGAAAACCCCGGAAGAACTTAGAGAAAAACTTGCGCAACTCATGCAAGAGTATCAAAAAAATTTAACAACTTTTTTAGAACATCCATAGTGGTTCAAAGAGGTGGTAAAAGGATCCAAAACCATTGATGAAGTAAAAACATCACATCAGGATGAGAACTTGGGAAAACCTCAGGTTGACTGTTTGGAGCATGTAGTTGGCCATGACAGGGATGTGTAGATGGGAGATGACCGAGTGGTAGACTTTGATGAGATCTTTGATGCTAGTGTGTTGATGGAGATTATCACTAGTACCAAAGAGGAGGGGGGATCATTTGGTTCCATCGAGGATGACTACGAGGGGGATGACACAACAACATCCATTGCAACATTGGAATTGGTCGATGGAGCCCAAGATACTAGCACCAGTTATGGTCAAGATAACACATGTGTTGGGATTGCTGGTGAGGATGGAGTCGAGGTAGAAACTATGTACGAGGAGGAGACATATCCAGTCCTTGCTTATGATTTCTACTATGAGGATGAGGGGAGAAATCTTACAGATGATATCTCATGCCAGTGGGAAGCGACAATTTGGAGGATTGTCTATTGGTGACCGAGGATCAGGTTACACAGGTGTTGACAAGAACTGATGGAGCTCGTAGGTTCATTGAGGAGATTTTTTGGAGATCCCAGATGGAGGGGCGACAAATCAAGGTAGTAGGTGGAGTCACTAGTGCCCAATTGTGCATCATCATGGAGGAACTAGAAAAACTGAAGTCAAATTACTTGCAACTATTTATGGACATGAGCCTTTCTCTCAAGTTTTCATAGGACAAGGACCGAGATGTTTAGGAGCCACATTATTAGTTGAGCATGGCACGCTCTTCACCACCTATAGTAGGGACTCCATCATCTCTGGCAACAGTGACACAGGAGGGCATGTGTGCCGCACATATTGAGAGGGAGGAGCATTTTGAGTTGCAAGTACTCGAGGAGAGTTTGGATTCCGCTCTAAGTTGGCATTGAAAGGATCATGTGCCCTTTCTTTTGGAGATCTCATTAGAGGTTTCGATATTAGATGTAGAGGAGATAGTTGAGGACATTCCTTGTGGACCATGCCATAAGGAGATATACCCATACTTGGATTGGGTGGACAGATACATGATGTATATGGACACACCTTGGGATGTAGGTTCAATGATCATTAACATAGTGTTGGGTCCAGTAGCATACATAGGATATAGGATGGTACAGGAGAACACGGTGGTGTGCAACAATATACAGGAGCCCTCGTTGACACATGGTGGTTTTCACTGGAGCTTCGAGGCATTTCCTCCAGGGAGACCTACTGACCAAGTCCTTGAATTTATCATTGGGATCGAGGACAATCATGGATTGATGGACGTCGAGATGGCTTGGTTGTGTAGTGTCCGTGATAGAAAGTTCCTAGAGTGGAGAGAGGAGTTAGAGTGTGATGAGCAGGTGATTATGATTAGAGTAGTACAACATCAGCATGGTGGCATCTCTTTAAGATTGGTATGGGACTCTGGGATTGCAATTGTTAACAGCTTGACAACTAACACCAATGGGATTTCTAGTTTACATAGGTTTGGTTGTTGGGAGGAGGGTATTCCGAGGAGTTGATCGAGTTCATACAACTTCTGACTACTTGGATGACCAAGGACAGTTAGGCAGGAGCTTGTGACAACACTTCGCAGATTCACGCTATGAGAAGAGGATAGTCCACCTTCTCTAGGATGATTTGGGACCCTAGTATCATTTTCGGATAGATTCAGTCGATGGAGCATCAGATTATGATAACATTGCTCGAGGAAAATCAATATTGGGGTGCAAGGATTTGTAATGTCTCATTTTTGGAAAAATTAAATAATTAATTAATTATTTCATTATGATTCCTAAAGTTAAATTTGGCAACTAATATTTAATTAATTATTATTTAATTTTAGGTGACTTAATCAAAATAACCTTATAAAGTCACTTTATTAAATAAATTTCTCTTCTAGAAGCTTTGATAAAGTTGGGTTAGATCTCTCTACAAATATCCACATAACCTTTAAAAGGAAAAGAGAGCAAGTCATTTGGGAAGATTGGATTTTGGATCATTTTCTTGTGGAGTGCTCGGTGAGCAAAGGTTTTCGTTAGGGTTTTGGAAAAACCCTTTCATTAGAGTTTGGATTCGGTGGTGAGACTATCCACCCTATTTAAACAAAGAGGGGAATCCATCTAGGGTTTCCATTGGAGCTTCAGTCCTGTTTCATCTTGGTGTTCTGTTTGGAGAGATCAGGCATTGTTCCAGGTTATGTTTTTTATTATTGATGTATTGTAGCTTCCATAACAACCATTTCTTCTTATAAAGTTGTATTCAGTGATCCCATAATAATAAAATTCCCCTGTTATATCTTCCATTTATGTGCACTTTCATGTGTATATGATATGTTTGAAGAAATTACAAGGGTTTGTAACAAATTTAATGCCCTAATTTTATTTACAAATTAAAACCCTAGTTTTCTCATAAGAGAGATCTTATAAACCATTTAGTGGTCTCCCTTCACGTTACTTCACAATTTGGTGAAAGAATCACAAGTCTACCAGAATAATGTAGAGAATTATTCAATTTCTTCTTCTGCTTCCTGTAATATGACCATTGATGGTTTCTCATTTTACTAAGAAATTCAGTGCATTTATTTTATCATGGATTTCCTTTACCCTACAATGATAACATATTCATATCTTTTCAGTTTTATATTTTTTCTCCAAGGCAAATGCCTCATTGATTATTGGTTGAAAATTTGATCCCTTATTCTTCACTGCCTCATCCTCCATTGCTTCTTTTGTTGGTTTCCTTCTCGAGCCTTTCTTGACATGCCTTTCCTCTTGAGATGGGAGGCCATTCCTTATCGCATGAAGGTGAGAAATTGGTGGTTTCTAAGGGGAGGGACATTTCCATAGTGCACTTCTATTTCAAAATTACAAGTTGTTTCAAAGTTCTAATCACCACTTCTTGCACATAGGGCAGGTATTTCTCCTTCTTATACCTCAGGCTTTTTATCCTTGGAGACTCTTGTCTTGCCCCTTTCTCATTATGAATAGAAAAATATTTAAGATTTCAATTAGTTGTGGGGTTTCTATGGCCCTTTCTATTGTCATTTTGGTGACTGTTTTGAAGCATCCGTCTTCTCGAGTATCCTTGTGAGAGGTTGGGGGGAGTTTTTGGACATTTTTTTGGAACCATTAATAATCATGGTATATTTTGCACTTAATTGGAATTTTCTCATAACTAAGATTTCACGCATGAACTCAATCTCTAATATGTATTTCCAAATATTTCAAAATCCCTTTTTTAGGTGAAATTCTACACAACCTCTTGAATAGGTGTAAATTCCTTCTTGGATTCATTGTTGTCAATATATTTCCTTAAAAGGTTATCCATGTCATTTAGAGTTTTATCATCCGAAAGATCCAATGGGACAAATGGGAGACACACACAATAGAATAGGTATCGGAACTTCATCTTTTAAATACTGTTCATTGACACCTAAAAACCATGTTCTATTCTAAAAATGTTGTCCCTATCAATGTTGTGCTCAAAGAGAATGGAGTATAACCCTTCTAAACAACAAAAATCCCTCATTGATCCTTGGATATGAGGGAGCCATTGGAGAGAAATATATTCTTTCGAAGGCTTAGGGCTTATCTAGGTTCCATTGAATTTATCTATTGGGGCATCTCTACAAACATGAGCACTATGCATACATGGAGTCTCAGTTTTACAACTAATATCATCAAGAATTATGTTCTTTTGTAAACTAATTTGCAAGCTCATATCTTACTGGTTTTTCTTTTCATGCAACATCACTCGCAAATGCTTTGAATGCATCTACTTTTTGAGTGAAGGGATATGAGATGGATCTAGCACTCCTTTTGACAACATTTTCCATAGAAGAACATAAGAGAAAGATAGGGTTTCAAAGGAGAAGCCCCATTTTTTTAATAATAAAATCTGATTCACTAAACAAATTTAACATTCAAGAACTTCCTATTTGATATTGTTTTTAAGTGGAAGGGTATAAATTGTTACAATGACTTCTAACAAGATTTTCTATTCAAAACATATCTTAATTAAGTTCCGTGTGAACATAACTAATCTATTACAATGTTAGGGTCCATTAGGGTCTATTGTTTCTTTCATGTTAAACTTGTCAACAAGTGTTTTAGTATTTGATCACTATACCATTAGAAAGAAACACCAATAAGCATTTTAACTAAGTTGTTTTCTAGTATTTGATCACTATACCATTAGAAAGAAACAACAATAAAAATTTTAGCTAAGTATTATAATAACTTTTGGTTCTACAATTTTTGAACTTGAATTATTGATTGTGAATACTTTAATTAAGGTTGATTTCTCATGGAAGGCCATAACACATTGATCAATATAAAACCAATCTTGTGCAATATTTGCACTAAGTATTATAAGGAATAACTTTGAGTTCTACAATTTTTGTACACGAATTACTCATTCTGAATACTTTAATTAAAGTTGATTCTACATGGAAGACATGCTACTAATTTTGTGCTTATCTTAACATTTATGCTTATTTTTTTATAAGCCCTGATATGTTAGTATGTAGAAAAGATGATCAAATAACTCTACTCAACCTTACCTTCAAAAAATGATTAAAAGAATATTGATGAAGACGCTTTCTTTTCTTATTTATTTAAAGGAATTTAATATACAAACAAAAGAAATATAAATCAAATTCTAGCATTTTATTTGACAAGATGCTTGCAACACATAAGGTATATAGTTTTGGCTAAGAAGACATGAGTGGGGTTTGTATTTCACCAAAACCGTTTAGAATTTGTACCATTCTTTAACCGCTTGAAACGCCACATTTGCATGGGGAAAACATTGCACGAGGGGCTAACCATGACTCTAGGTGTTTTAAACCTTGGCGAGGAGATTATCACAATTTCTACTTAACTATTAAAATAGGACTTTGTTAACAATTCTAGCATTTATTCAGCCACGTGCATGTTTTTCTTATGTTCTGAGAAGTGGATTTCTCTTGGATCAATTCTTATCTTTTCTTATGTTGTGAGAAGTGTATTTTTCTTGGATCAGTGATAAAAGATGTAACGCTTGCTAGACTACCCATGTGGAGGGTTCTAATACAATCTTTGGCAAGAAGGATGTCTCAAGAAGGTCAAATAAGGGAGCTTAGTAAAAGGAAGGATGAGAACTTGAAGAGAGATTCAAAAAATAATAAGAAGGAAAACAAGAGAAAACAACTAACTATCTAGTTTCCTACAAACTTGCAAGCATATTTAGTTTCAATGGAGGTTACAATTATTCTAAAGGTAGGAGATATTTTACAACTCTATTAAAAGAAATAACCACTTAGAGTTTGTCTTATAAATATTTAATGTATATTTATAGCACAACATCATAAATAAGTAGAAATATTTTGACATGAAATGTTTGTGGACTTCAATGTAGAAGTCCATTTGCAATGTGCATACATGTGCGGTGCTATTTCTGGTATCCTGTACAACTTATTTCCCAAAGAAATAATATCAACACAAGGCCTAGACTCATACACAGCATGTCGCTTCCACAAGTATGGTTGGCCTAATAGTACATCAGAAACATCAAGAGGAGCAATGTCACATAATACCTCATCCATGAAGGGTTTGATGTTGTAGCAAAGGCGATGTTGTTGGCTGATGCGGAGGTCTTGTCCTTGGTCTAGCCCCTCGATGCTGTATGGTTGTGCGTTTGCTATGGTGGACAAGCCCAGTCATTTCATGAACTCTACTGAGATGAGGTTTTTTTGTCTCCCGCTGTCGACAATGAACTGCAATGGGGAACCCTTTACCCACATGTAGGAATGGAAGGGGCGCTCTACCTCCTCTGGATCTTCGGAGTGGAAACAATGGCGGTGGGCTCTGCATTGATAATCTGCTTCCCCTTGTCATTCCCCATGTCAGGTTCTGATTCAGATTCAGAGCCTCCATCCGATTCAAAAGCCTTCAATTCAGCTACTGGTGACTGCTTGGCCCAACACTCACTCGCACCACTTCCACGTGTCCATTTTTGGCTTCATGGTGTTGTTCTTTGCTTGCAGTTTTGGCGGGTTGTCCTGGGATACCCCGCCATGGCTTGGTCATTTTTTTGACAGTTTAGGGGTACCTTTCCCTTGCTTAAGATTCATAGACCCATAGTCTTTCTTCTTCTGTTTGAACATCTGCTCAATATTGGCAGCATACCGGTATGCCGCACCAAGCGACGATATGTCGAGGAACTCCATTTCCTCCTGAATGTATCTATGAAGAAAACTGCGGTACTTTAACACTAAATGTTTCTCTGAATCTTTGATACCCATCTTTGTGTGTAGGGTATGGAACAGATTCATCAGCTCATGCACATCTTGGTCCCTTTCGCGCCGCAACATAATCCATTGTATGTATTTGTCCTCATATCTATCCACGTGATAATATTGTTCGTTGATGGCTTCTCGGGAAGAATTACAGGTGGGTGCGACCGAGAATAGAGAGGATTCCCCCTCGCTCTGTTTCTCCCAGTAAGTTTCCCACCAGTCCTTGACATGGGGGGCAGCTTTAAGGAGTGAAAAAATAATCCTTTCTCGGTCGAAAAAGTCATGAATCGAGAAATATCCTTCTAACAGATTCGACCATCTATGAACGACATCTGCATCTATTTGGCCCTCAAATATGGGGATGTCAAATTTTTCATGTACCTTAAAAGGAGTGACGCCTCCAGAGTGGCTGTTGGATGTAGATGTGCTGCCAGTGGGCAACTGTTGAAGGATTTGCGTAAAGTTGTCCGTCATTGTGTTCCTTTCTCTATCGAGGGCCTCCTGGAGCAATAATTTGATAGGATCTCCTGCTCCCTCATCATTATTTTCTTCCCCCATGGGCGGTCGTCAGGGTTTGCGAGGCTGATCTTACAACGGTTCAACCAGATCGAGCCCTAACCCATTATACCCCGACCTCGTTGGGGACATGCAAAGAAGGATCGAGAAAGAGCAGACTATTCTGATACCACTGATCCGGATTTATGTAGGAACATAATGAAATACAGAAATACACATAAATGCAAAGATGTGGTAGAAGTAAAACTTCATTTCATTAACAACAAATGATTGAAATATGCTTACAGACAGAATGTGAATACAATAGCTTGGGCGTTGGTAGTTTATCTCTGAGAAGAGATGCGGCGGCTACTGGCCTCTGAACTCTGTGTTACAATGAGGCTCAAAGACCTATATATTATTGAGAAATAATGGAAAACCCTAAACATCCAAAAACCTAACCCTGGGAGATGAAACACCAGAATATGGGCCTCGTTGGGGTAAATTGGTACATCAATTTCCTGGGGTCGTAACTTTGGCATACTATCTATGTTTGATGCGCATGATACATCGTTAGAAATATATATCCGAGGAATACACTTCTCACAACAAATATCGAGTCCAAAGCGGAGCCATATTCGTCAGAGCATTCATGCCCAAAAAACGTCGTTTAGGGCCTCAAAATGGCTCTGGAAGTTCATAACCCGAAAAACTGCCAAAAATAGTAAATTGTGCTACAATTAAGGAAACCGGAAAACTAAAAGAAATGATGGTGTGGGTCCAAGTGGAATAGGTGGGTGGCCACCAATATCCACCTGGATCAGATGAACATGGGAATGATAGGCATTCAAGGAGCATGAGCAAGCATCATCATTCCCCAGAGATATACACTAGGAGAACTCATGCAAGTTCATGGCCAGGGAGCAGCCCAAGTGTGTCTCATGTCAGGAGACATAGGAGAAGGCCTAAGGGATACATCTTTCAAGGTGATCTCATGAAAATCAAGCCACCTACTTCAAATGGTGATCAAAGGAAGGGATAAAAGGCCGAGGCCTGGCTATTGCAAATGAAGAAATGCTTCCAGTTGCACGATTATCCCTCCATGGTAGAAAAAAGAATTGCAATCAGCCACACGCAAGGAAAGGAAGCCCTGTGGTGGGATCATCTTAAGCAACCCAAGCACCTTGATGAGAGAAAGGTCTCATGGAGGCAGTTCAAAGGATATTTCCAAAAGAAATATTTATCATAGCATTAATATGAAACAAAGATAAAAGAATTCTTTGAACTCAAGTTGGGAAGCATGAAAATGGATGAGTATGATAAAAGGTTCTTTGAGTTGTTGAAGTATGTGGGCTTCACAAAGGATGAGAAGGTCAAAATCCAAAGTTTTTTGAGTGGGCTACCCTCTTTGTATAGTGACAAGATACAAAATGATAACCCCAGAACTTTGGAGGAGAGAAAAACATCTTTATGAGAAAAGAAGAGGGAGGTCATTCTTCCAAAAATATTGGAATGAAAAGATGAAGGGTAAGACAGAGCAAAGGCATAAGGGTTTTAAACCACCTTTTTTCAAAAATAACTCCCAAGCAAGTCAGCAAGGTCAATCAACCCAAAATGAGCACAAGACAATAGATTCATTTGGGAAAATGTCAAGAAAACAACTTGTAACAATGTTGGGAATGTAAGGGAAATCATTTATATAAGGACTAGATTCACAAAGGTGAAAGAATGAGAATTGTGCACGACATTCAAGAGGATGAAATAGTTGAAGATATGGGAGGAAGCATGCAAAGGATTTATGCATCCTTCGATAACAAGCAAGAAGAGTATCAATCCCTCATGATTGAAGTGGAAGGCAAGATTGATAACTAACGCATATCAATTTTAATTGATTCTCAAGCTAGCCATAGTTACATAAACTCTGACATTGTTGAAAATTTTTACTTGCAAAGGAGTAAGCATAATAAATTTCGGTTAGTTCAATTAGCCACAGGGGCTAAAAGAAAGATCAATGAATTGGTTAAATATTGTCCAGTAGACATAACTTGACTCAACACAAAGGTGGATATGAACATCATACCATTCGGATCATATGACTGTTCGATTGACATGGATTGGTTGGAAAAATACCACGTTGTTCTAGATTCTTACAACAAGACCATAAATTTTCTTGATGAGGATGGGAAACAAAGCAAGATTCAAAGCATTCTGAGAGCAACAATTGCTAGAGAAATTTCAACCATGCTGCTAAAAAAAAAAATTCAGGAAGGGATGTCAAATTTTTGCAGCCTGTACGGAAGAGGTAGCTAGGGATAATGTGTCAAGTATTGAAGACCATCCAGTCTTGGGGGATTTTGAAGATGTCTTTGGGAAAATTCTAGGACCGCCACCTAAGAGAGATATTGATTTCGCCACAGATTTGGTACCATGAGCTTCCCGAGTGTCCAAGACACATTACAGAATGGGCTTGCACCAGAATTGAAGGAATTGCATACGCAACTAGAAGAATTTTTAAGGAAGGGGTATATACGCCCAAGTGTGTCACCATAAAGAACAAATATCCTTTGCAAATGATTGATGATTTATTTTATTAATTGAAAGGTGCAATAATATTTTTCAAGAATGACATGAGGTCAAGTTATTATCAAGCAAGACGACATCCATGACAAGATATGGGCATTATGAATTTATACTAGTGCCATTGGGGATATCAAATGTCTCAACAATTTTCATGTGCCTAATGAATAGAGTGCTGAAGAAGTACCTAGGTAAGTTTTTGATCATTTTCTTAGATGATATTCTCATTTACTCAATAAAAGAATGGTGTTGCAAGTTTTGAGAAAACATAAATTATATGCCAATTTAAGAAAGAAGATGATTAGTAACATATATCACAAACATTTACGGTTACTACATGATAGTTAGAATAAGTTGGTTGATGCCCAATAGTGACATATTTGCAATAACTTCATCTTCACGTAAGAAAGACGTTAATCTGAAACATCCTGGACTGATTGATGATATGTGAAGCATCCGAGGTACCTCAACCCTCCATCCTCATCTCCGTTTATAGCGGTCCCATCTGGTAGAATATTTTCTGATTTTCTTTCTGACATAATAACAAACAATGACATGTCATCGTCATCTCTGTGGATAGTGGTCCCATCTGGTAGAATATTTTCTGATTTTCTTTCTGACATAATAACAAACAATGACATGTCATCGTAATATTCGTTGGACTTGGATAGAGAGTGTTTGGTTCATAAATTTGAATTTGGCCAGCTTTCAAGCGCTTTTTATGCATTTGACCGTTGTTAAAAAGCTCTGTGGTGGCTTTACATTATGTTTTCTTTGCTCTCTCTTCTTTAATTCGAATCTGGCCAGCTTTTAGGCGCATTTCCTGCATTTGGCCGTTGTTAAAAAGCTACCCGGTGGCTTTACATTATGTTTTCTTTGCACGCGCGGACCTTATCATTCTCTTCTTTAATCTAGTCTGTGCATCTGCGTTTGGATGCTTTGTGTGGTTTGTGTGTTTGAGTCTGGATGCTTTGCATGGTTTGTGTGTCGGTTTGGATGTGAATGTATTGTGTGTTTGTTTATGGTACAGTCCTTGCGTTGTTATCTCTGTATGCATGTGTGTCTATCTGTTAGTATTTATTTGTTGATGAAGAAGAAGGGAAACGATCGCGTCAATATTTAATTTGCAGGAGTATTGATTCCTGGACATCCATTTCATTTAGTTTCAGGTATGCCAACTTTGACCGCTAATTAATTCTTATTGGTGTCCGTCCAGCTACTACTAATTATATCTGGAAGAGTATTTCCCTTAATTTACTTCCTGAAGAGTAGCAATTTTTTGAAATAATTTGTTTCCTGTGGAGTATTTTGATGGATAATCTATTTTGCAAATTCGAGGAATCGATGAATAATTCTGAATTTTTTGGGGGGTGGTCAGGTTTACAAATTTCCGAAATTATCTGCCTCTTCAAACAAATATAATAGAGTTGAACAAATATAATAGAGTTGAAGGGTTAGCAATTGTTACAAATAAGATTTAAGAAAGAAAACCAGAAAATTTTATTGATAGCATTGTTGAAGGTTCGATAGATAACTGGTACAGGGATTTCTTATGAAAATTGTTTTCTATTTTAGGGTTTCTTATTGATCACTCTTTCACTTTCGCACGGAAAGAGAATTAATCTAAATTTATTTTCGCACGGTCATTTTCTGTTTCTGTTGAAAATGGATCCTGAACGGCATTTTGATGAAAAGGAAACTGAACAGCATTTTGATGAAAATTTTTGAGAGATGGTCCGTTTTGCACATTTAGGAATTTATCGTCTCTTATAATAAATATATCAGAGATTAGAGTTCCGAATATATTGACTGTATGCGGTGTGTTCCGATCTTCCATATTGCTTAAGTTTTGGGTGCAAGGTTACTGAAGAAAGAAAAATTGGGTGCAAGGTTAATGAAGAAAGGAAAATTGGATGTGTTTATTGAAATCATTTTTGCATGTTAAAATACTAAGCTAAAACTTCCACTTATCCAAATTATTTTTTGATGTCAAGGTTTCTTTTGATTCATCTTTCACTTGGATAAGTGAAGAATTAATTTTATTTTATTCTGCATGCAGGAGTGTTGGCCATTTTCTGTGGAAAAGAAGCTAGACAAGAAGGATATATCTCAGGGGCGCTGTAATTTGTAATTCCTTGAATAATTTTCTAATCAAGATCCTTTCCTGAGTAGATCTTGTTTATTTAATGATGCAGTGGAATTTTCCCATGTAGATTTTATTCATTTTGAGTTTGAAGAGATTTAATTTCTTTCCTGGAATGCCCAGATATAGTGGATAAAACTGTAGAATTTTCAAATTTATTTTAATGATGGGCATGATATTCGTTGAAATTGTACCTTATCAGGAATTGAAATTATGATAGACTGCAAGTACTTTAATTAATTGAAATTATGCTCAAATCCAAGGATATCACAGATACACGGTGGTTTAGAATAGAAATAAGCATTGAGGTTTCATGACACAGGTTTGACCAATGTTTTTAATTAATTGAAATTACGCTCAAATCCAAGGATATCACAGATACACGGTGGTTTAGAATAGAAATAAGCATTGAGGTTTCATGACACAGGTTTGACCAATGTTGGTTTGCCTACGGGGCATGGAAATCGCTATATATGAAAATAATTCATATTTGATTGCTGAAACAACAATGAAAATAATCAAGTTTTTAGGAGCAGGTAATGAGGAATCACCACAGAAATTATTTATAAGACATGACATTCCACTTTTTCATCGATAAAAATGTTGTCCACCTTCTATGTAAAGGTATTATTTTGATATGCAGCTTGGAAGAGGATTGAGACATCGACTTTGAAATCTTCCATATTGGTGAAGTTTTCGTCGCAAGGTTAAAGAAGACTGGAAAATCATAAATGTTTATTGATAGCATTGTTGTATGTTTTATGGCAGATCAGAACTTCCATTTATGCAAATTATTTTTCATGTGAGGGTTCCTGATTCATAGTTCATTTGGGTGGAGAATTAGTTCGATTCTATTCTACATGCAGGAGTGTCGGCCATTTTGAGTGGAAAAGAAGCTAAACGGGAAGGATGTAATTCAGGAGCACTGCAATGTGTAAGTCTTATTTGTTGAAATTGTATCCTATACTGCAACTACTTTATTTCTTTAGCTAGCTCTTCCATTCTTTGTAGTGTATAGAAATTTAAACGCTCGCAGCCAAGGAAATACCGTGGTGGTTTAGAATAGAAAAAAACGTAAAGAAATACTGTGGTGGTTTAGAATAGAAAGAAACGTAGCGCTTTTTGACAAAGTTATAGAAATTATATATATATATATATATATATATATATATATATATA